>CM053026.1:105978770-106074558 GCA_028564925.1 Lithobates sylvaticus | reverse complement strand
TATGGATATTTAGGGGGGACCCCACTCCATTTATTTTTTTTGGCTGGGGTCCCTGAAGGGCCTGGTTATTAAATTTGGGGGGACCCCGCTTTTTTTTATCAATGAATGACTGTTCTCTGTGTTACGGAGCCGACAATTCATTAGCCGGCAATAGCCGCGAGTGATTTTAAATAGCTTTTTTTTCCTGCAAAAATTACACTTTGTCATTCGAATCATTCGAATGCATTCGAATTAGTTGAAATTCGATATTGGTAGTTTGATTCAAATAATTTGGAGCTGAAATTCGTAAACTGAATTTTTCCTGCAAAAATTACACTTTGTCATTCGAATCATTCGAATTAATTCGAATCATTCGAATACATTCGAATCATTCGTTATATCACAAAAGTGAGTACACCCCTCACATTTTGTAAATATTTTATTATATCTTTTCATGTGACAACACTGAAGAAATGACACTTTGCTACAATGTAAAGTAGTGAGTGTACAGCTTGTATAACAGTGTAAATTTGCTGTCCCCTCAAAATAACTCAACACACAGCCATTAATGTCTAAACCGCTGGCAACAAAAGTGAGTACACCCCTAAGTGAAAATGTCCAAATTGGGCCCAATTAGCCATTTTCCCTCCCCGGTGTCATGTGACTCATTAGTGTTACAAGGTCTCAGGTGTGAATGGGGAGCAGGTGTGTTAAATTTGGTGTTATCGCTCTCACTCTCTCATACTGGTCACTGGAAGTTCAACATGGCACCTCATGGCAAAGAACTCTCTGAGGATCTGAAAAAAAAAGAATTGTTGCTCTACATAAAGATGGCCTAGGCTATAAGAAGATTGCCAAGACCCTGAAACTGAGCTGCAGCACGGTGGCCAAGACCATACAGCGTTTAACAGGACAGGTTCCACTCAGAACAGGCCTCGCCATGGTCGACCAAAAGAAGTTGAGTGCACGTGCTCAGCGTCATATCCAGAGGTTGTCTTTGGGAAATAGACATATGAGTGCTGCCAGCATTGCTGCAGAGGTTGAAGGGGGGGGGGGTCAGCCTGTCAGTGCTCAGACCATACACTGCACACTGCATCAAATTGGTCTGCATGGCTGTCGTCCCAGAAGAAGCCTCTTCTAAAGATGATGCACAAGAAAGCCTGCAAACAGTTTTCTGAAGACAAGCAGACTAAGGACATGGATTACTGGAACCATGTCCTGTGGTCTGATGAGACCAAGATAAACTTATTTGGTTCAGATGGTGTCAAGCGTGTGTGGCGGCAACCAGGTGAGGAGTACAAAGACAAGTGTGTCTTGCCTACAGTCAAGCATGGTGGTGGGAGTGTCATGGTCTGGGGCTGCATGAGTGCTGCTGGCACTGGGGAGCTACAGTTCATTGAGGGAACCATGAATGCCAACATGTACTGTGACATACTGAAGCAGAGCATGAATCCCCTCCCTTCGGAGACTGGGCCGCAGGGCAGTATTCCAACATGATAACGACCCCAAACACACCTCCAAGATGACCACTGCCTTGCTAAAGAAGCTGAGGGTAAAGGTGATGGACTGGCCAAGCATGTCTCCAGACCTAAACCCTATTGAGCATCTGTGGGGCATCCTCAAACGAAGGTGGAGGAGCACAAGGTCTCTAACATCCACCAGCTCTGTAATGTCGTCATGGAGGAGTGGAAGAGGACTCCAGTGGCAACCTGTGAAGCTCTGGTGAACTCCATGCCCAAGAGGGTTAAGGCAGTGCTGGAAAATAATGGTGGCCACACAAAATATTGACACTTTGGGCCCAATTTGGACATTTTCACTTAGGGGTGTACTCACTTTTTTTGCCAGCGGTTTAGACATTAATGGCTGTTGTTGAGTTATTTTGAGGGGACAGCAAATTTACACTGTTATACAAGCTGTACACTCACTACTTTACATTGTAGCAAAGTGTAATTTCTTCAGTGTTGTCACATGAAAAGATATAATAAAAATTTTTTACATATACACACCTTTTTGAAAGGCCCCAGAGACTGCAACACCTAAGCAAGAGGCACCACTAACCAAACACTGCCATAAAGACCAAGGAACTCTCCAAACAAGTAAGGGACAATGTTGTTGAGAAGGACAAGTCAGGGTTGGGTTATAGAAAAATATCCAAATCTTTGATGAGTCCTAGGAGCACCATCAAATCTATCATAACAAAATGGAAAGAACATGGCACAACAGCAAACCTGCCCAGAGACGGCCGCACACTAAAACTCAAGGACCGGGCAAGGAGGGTATTAATCGGAGAGGCAGCACAGAGACCTAAAGTAACCCTGGAGGAGCTGCAGAGTTCCAGAGCAGAGACTGGAGTATCTGTACATAGGACGACAATAAGCCATACGCTCCACAGAGTTGGGCTTTATGGCAGAGTTGCCAGAAGAAAGCCATTACTTTCAGCAAAAAAAAAAATGTCATGATTTGAGTTTGCGAAAAGGCATGTGGGAGACTCCCAAACTGTATGGAGGAAGGTGCTCTGGTCTGATGAGACTAAAATTTAACTTTTTGGCCATCAATGAAAAGCATTGTCTGGCGCAAACCCAACACATCACGCAAAGAACAACATCCCCACAATGAAACATGATTGTGGCAGCATCATGCTGTGGGGATGTTTTTCAGCAGTCGGGACTGGGAAACTGGTCAGAGTTGTGGAAAGATGGATGGTGCTAAATACAGGGATATTCTTGAGCAAAACCTGTACCACTCTGTGTGTGATTGGAGTCTAGGACGGAGGTTCACCTTCCAGCAGGACAATGACAAACACACTGCTAAATTAACACTTGAGTAGTTTAAGGGCAAACATGTAAATGTGTTGGAACGGCCTAGTCAAAGCCCAGACCCAGTCTGGTAAGCCCAGTGGTAAAATGTGGCAAGCTCATAGAGACTTATCCAAAGCGACTTGGAGCTGTGATAGCTGCAAAAGGTGGCTCTACAAAGTATTGACTTTAGGAGGATGAATAGTTATGCACATTGACTTTTTATTTATTTTTTGTCCTATTTGTTGTTTGCTTCATAATAAAAAAAAAAAAAAAAAACATCTTCAAAGTTGTGGGCATGTTCTGTAAATTAAATTATGCATATCCTCAAACAATCCATGTTAATTCCAGGTTGTGAGGCAACAAAACACGAAAAAGGGGGGTGAATACTTTTGCAAAGCACTGTATATATATGTATATTTGAAAGGTTATTCAGTTTGTAATACAGTCAATCGAGAAGTTATCCTTATGGTATGTTGTTTTTAGCATATAAAACAAAGGGGTTAATGACATTGAATGATATTTATTATTATAAATCAAGGTGGTCTTGCTAATTAGTAGCCATGTGTTCCTGGCGATTGCCTAAAATTTGGCACCGAATGGGTTAACTACCTTATGAAAGACACTATATAAGGGCCCCTGTGAGAACACATGGTAGACCTGAAGAAGGAGGCTACGCCCTCTGAAGTATGTAGTCCTAGCAACCACTAGCGTCACTTACCAGCTGGCTTTGTTTGAGGATCATGTGCACGTGCATCCGTGTGGAGTCTTACTGCTTTTTCAGGATCCTCGCTGTGAGCGGGCGGCTCTCATGCAGCTTGTCGCCGGCTGCTCGTAGATATATCACAAACAGAGACTGTCAGCTTACCTTGGATCCAGCCTGGATTCCTGGAATCTTGAACTCAGGAGAGCCAATACAGCCTTAAACAGACCCGCTCAATTACACCAACACAATGTGAGTGTTCGTTGTTACTTCGTTGTTTTTAATTGTATACAATGAACAGTGTTGCGCTAGGGGCCAGTGTGTTGTTTCTTTTATCTTTATCTTTGCAGCCATCAGTCCTTCCACTGGTTAATGTAGCAGCATGGCAAACAAACATACACCATATTGGTTTAACCCCTTCCTTGGACATTTCAAGAAGCTGATTGTCTTTTCGCCATTGAGGATTTATATTCTCATTTACAACAACTTTTGTGGAACTTTCATTACGATCTCATCATTTATCCTAATTGCTCTCATTGACTCTATTGGACTTTAGCGCTTTGGTGTCTTTTTGTGTTTTATTTTACTAAGACCATCAGTAAGAAGCTTGGTTTAAAGGAGACAACTGTTGGAGCGATTAATCTCAAATGGAAGAAATACAAAATAACCATCAATCGTCCTCGGTCTGGAGCTCTATGCAAGATTTTGCCTCATGGGGTAAGGATGATTATGAGAAAAGTGAGGGATCAGCCCAGAACTACACGGGAGGAGCTTGTGAATGATCTCAAGGCAGTTGGGACCACAGCCACCAAACAAACCATTGGTAACACAATACGCCATGAATTGAAATTTTGCAACGCCCGCAAGGTCCCCCTCCTAAAGAAGGCACATGTACATCTGAAGTTTGCCAATGAACATCTAAATGATTTAGAGAAGGATTGGGAGAAAGTGCTGTGGTCAGATGAGACCAAAATTGAGCTCTTTGGCATTAACTCGACTCGCCGTGTTTGTAGGAAGAAAGATTCTGACTGCGACCCTAAGAACACCATCCCTACAGTAAAGCACGGAGGTGGAAAAATTATGCGTTGGGGCTGTTTCTCTGCTAAAGGTACAGTCCGACTTTGCAGCTTTGAGGGGTCAATGCACGGGGTCATGTAATGTAAAATTGTGGATGAGAAACTTCTTCCCTCAGCCAGAACACTGAAGATGGATAGTGGATGGGTCTTCCAGCAATGACCCGAAACATACTGCCAAGGCAACAAAGGAGTGGCTCAAGAAGAATCGCATTAAGGTCATGGAGTGTCAACAAAAAATGTAACTTAGCGCTGCTACCACATACCTAATCACATATGCTAAATTATATACATCTATATATACAAAGTGCCAGTGCCATCACTAGAAAATAAATAGTCCATCAGTGCAAATAAAGTGCCAGTGTTGATGATTCTTTCTTGTGAAAATCCAAGGTGCCACTCCGTGCTCCCCTCCTGAATTCCCCACTCAGTATGAAAAGTATTCAAAACAGCATGGTATATATCCTTAACCAGTGAATGAATGTAGCTCCTTCCTTCTCTTTCAATTACAGGGCAGCCATCAGAAATTTACATAGCTTTAGGACTGGGCCCCCCGGGCCTGACCACCAACATTCCCCAGGGTCCACCCACTGGCCGTCTCACAGAATCCAACGTAAATGGAGAGGAATACAGTTTACAGCTTACCAATACTTAGATGTGGTGGCTGCATTCATTTTTTTTAGGCTGTTTTCACCTGTTGATCTGGTCAGTAACACACCTCCTGTATAAGCCCCCCGTACACATGGTCGGAAATTCTGACCACAAAATCGGTAGGATTTTTTCAGATGGATTTTTGTCCAACACTAGTGTTGCATACACATGGTCGGACAAAGTTGTCAGAAAATGCGATCATTCTGAACGTGGTGACGTTAGTTGCGTACAACGGAACTACGTAGAGGCTAGTAGCCAATAGCTTTGGTCTCCTAATTTGATCAGAGCATGCGTGGCACTTTGTCCATCGGAATTCCCTACATACGATCGGAAAAAGTCTGATCGGACTTTGTTGTCGGAAAATTTGAGAGCAGGCTCTCAAATTTTTTACGTCGGAAATTCCGCCGGAAAAAGTCCGATGGAGCCCACACACGGCCGGACAACATGGTCCGATCGGACATTTTCCATCGGAATTTCCGACCGCGTATACGGGGCATTAGAGTGCCCACACTCTGGATGAAGGAGCAACAGAGACACCTTTGGACAGCAGTCTGAGGGGCAGGGAGTGTTAGATGTACTAGCAGATTTAGGTAAGCTAAACAAATTGTAGCCACTCTCCAGCTCACACTTCATAATCAGTTACAGCAAACTTATTTTTTTCCTTTTGGGATAAAGGTGTTCAATGGAGGAAGATGGGGGGGGGGGAGAGCGAGAGAGAGAGCAGGGGGAGAGAGAGGGGCAGAGACAGAGGGCAGGGAGAGGGGGGTCAGAGAGAGAGAGCAGGGAGAGAGGAGGGGTCAGGGAGAGTGAGGGGGGTCAGGGAGAGAGGGGGAGGGTCAGGGAGAGAGCGGGGGCAGGGTCTGGTCACAGTGCTATCATGTGGATGGTCCCCAGGGGGCTCTCAGTCAGCGGCTTATCTCAATGTGGCTGTCGGCTGCTTAATCTTCCTGCCCCATACATCCCTTTCAAAGATGCAGTAGCACACGAGCAGGGAGAGAGGGGTGGGAGAGGTGATGTCCATCATTCTGCTCAGGCATGCTGGAGGGGATTGAGCAGCGTGTCCCTCCAGGACAGCTGCAACCTCCTGAGCTGCCTGTCACTGCACACTGGGCCCAGGGACCGAGCGACTCAGTGACCATCAAAGGAGGGGGAGGAGATGAGCAGGTGGATTGAACCACAGGTTTTCCAAGGGGGGGCAACGAACACTAATTTCTGTGCCGTCGAGCTCACCAACTGACACCCCCCCACACCCCCCCCCCCCCCAGAATGCTACGCCACTGGCAGGGATTCAAGGGGCCAGTGCAGCGGGCGGCACCAATGGGAGTCGGGACTAGTGTAGAGGGGGATCAGGGGGAGAGCAAAGATGAGGTGCCAACTTAGGACGCACGGCCCCCTTGCACTAATTTGGCCTGTACCCCCCTGATGGAGGCCCTGCTCAGCATAGTTGTAATATCCAATCCAATGAAGATAAAGATACCCATAGCATAAAACTGTTTACTTTATTAAAAGTTTAAAGTTTATAAAAAGGTCATGGAGTGGCCTTGCCAGTCTTCAGATCTTAATACTATAGAAAATTTATGGAGGAAGCTGAAACTTTGAGTTGCCAAGTGACAGCCAAGAAGCTTAAGGATTTAGAAAAGATCTGTAAAGAAGAGTGGACCAAAATCCCTCTTGAGATGTATGCAAACCTGGTCACCAACTACAAGAAATATCTTACCTCTGTACTTGCCAACAAAGGTTTCTCCACCAAGTACAAAGTCTTGTACGAAGTCTGCTGCCTTCGACACAGTTGACCACAGTTGACCTCCTCAGCAAACTCCACTGCCTTGGCCTCTGTGATTCTGCTTTATCCTGTTTCTCCTCCTACCTACCTTAGCGCACTTTCAGTGTCACTTACAACTACATCTCCTCTGCTCCTCTTCCTCTTTCTGTTGGGGTACCCCAAGGCTCTGTCTTTTGGACCCTCCTATTCTCTCTCTATACATCTTCCCTGGGCCAGTTGATAACCTCCCATGGCTTCCAATACCACCTCTACGCCGATAACACCCAGATCTATATCTCACTCCTCAACTCACCCCCTCGATCTCCTCACGGATCTCAAACTTACTGAACAACATATCGGTATGGATGTCACACCACTTTCTTAAACTCAATCTTTCTAAAACTGAGCTTGTTATATTTCCTCCTTCCTGGTCCCCCCCACGGCCTTACCATTAAGATCAACAGCACAACCATTGGTCCCTCCACACATGCCAGGGTGCTGGGTGTAATCCTTGACTCTGACCTCTCCTTCAGCCCCCACATCCAATCACTGGCTAAATCCTGTCGCCTTAACCTCTGCAACATCTCCAGAATTCGACCCTTCCTAACTAACGACACCACAAAGCAACTTAGTCACTCCTTGGTTATTTTCTGCCTCAACTACTGCAACTCGCTCCTTAATGGCCTACCCTTACGCAGGCTATCCCCACTTCAGTCTATTATGAATGCTGCTGCTAAACTAATATACCTCACTAACTGATCCGTGCCTGCTGCTCCTCTCTGCCATTCCCTTCACTAGCTTCCCTTAACCCCACTGTATAAAATTCTAAATACTAACCACAACATACAAGGCCATCCACAATATTGGCCCCAGCTACATCACCAACCTCATCTGCAGATATCGCCAAAATGGTCCGCTCCGCTCCTCCCAGGACCTCCTGCTGTCTAGCTTCCATGTTACCTCCTCCCATGCTCACCTTCAGGACTTCTCCAGAGCCTCTCCCATCCTTTGGAACTCCCTGCCCCGGTATTCGATCAGCCCCTAACCTGTCTACCTTTAGGAGATCCCTGAAAACTAATTTATTCAGGGAAGCCTATCCCACACCCACCTAAGAACTGTACCCGAGCCACCCCCATCAAATCATCCCCCACAGCTATTACCTCTTATCCCCCTTCCCTTTAGAATGTAAGCTCTACAAGCAGGACACTCCTGTCTTCTGTATTGAACTGTACTGTAATTGTGCTTTCCCCCTCTACATTGCAAACTGCGTAAACTGTTGGCATTATATAAATCGTGTATAATAATAATGTTTTGCTTGGGGATCAAATACAAATTTTACTCACTGAACTGCAACTTAATTTATAACATTTGTATCATGTGTTTTTTTTTCTGGACTTTTGGTTCATATTCTGTCTCTATCATTTAAAATACACCTATGATAACAATTATAGATTCTCCATTTCTTTGTAAGTGGGCAAAGTTACAAAGTTACAAAAGCTGCAGGTCATCACAATTATTATTTCCCTCACTGTATATGAATGAAAGGACTATTTTAAATGGTGAGCACATTTCCAACAGTTTGGGCGAAGGTCCTCATGTAAGCAAGATATTTTGATGGTGGCACAATATTACAAACTTTGAAAGTATGTGGATGCACGAAAAAAAATTTTGATAGAAAGCATGTGTACAGTATATATTTTTTGAAGAGTAATGCTATAATATTTTTTTTTTCTATGAAAGTTTAAGGATGTTATATTTGTTGAAATTTTAGAGCTGCACAGATTATATAGAAAGATAGAAAGGGAGGACCCTCACCATGCCAACATCCAATATATATAGATAAGGATTGAGAAACTCAAAAAATAGGTGGACTTTGTAGGCACATAATGAGAGGAAACCTGATTAAAAAGTAACCTTTATGGTAAGTTCCATTCAGAAATACTATTCCACTATCTATAAATTTTATGAATGGATAGGTAGTACTGCATATATTTCTAGGTGCCCTGCTTCTTGACGACTGACTCATTACCCTATAATAATATATCTTTATTTTTGGATCTCTACCTTGCTACTCTGTTGGCTGTATGTCTACTATATACCAGGTGAGAATTATCCTACCACTGGTTTGATTGATAGGGCCCTCATGTGCTTGTATGGTTATTTTCCCTTGCTTTGGAGATTATGCTTACACAAATATTTATCTAGTTTATTTACCAGCGTGTATGCCACAGCTAAACTTATACCTATGTACACGCGTCGATCTGACACACATGTACATCAGATTTGAGGCTTTTTTTGATTTTCTGTCTAGTCTTGTGGGTTGTCCCTGCACACCTGGATACAGATCCACCAGGCAAGCATACATGTCTTCTTTGTATATGTCTTTATGTATTAGTATGTTCTTATGTACTTCTTTTGGATATGTTTGAAATGACTACCATTGTGCTTATACAGATGTTTACCAAATGCAATACGTATATACATCTTTTTGCTTTGTTTTTAATCATATCAGCACCTACCCAGTTATATCCTGAGGAAGCTAATATTTAGCGAAACGCGTCAAAGAGCAAGTGTGGAGGCGATATTGGATCAAACCTTTTCTATTAGATATTACTTAACTATGAGTACTAGCCTTTATACTCAAGACCCAACCTCTATATTTGCATTATTGGTAACCGTGTCCATATAGGGTGTTGTTTTTATGTTTGTGTGTTTTTTAACTAATTTGTAATAAAATGTATAACTTTTTACTCACGTTTCCTCTCATTGTGTGCCCACAAAGTCCACCTATTTTTTGAGTTTCTCACAGATTATAAGTTATTTTCCAATATTATTGCCATACTAGCATGCATCTACACTCACCGGCCACTTTCACAAACTTCTGATCTACTGGGATGATTTTTACGCACACAACCATCTCTCCTGTTTACAGAGAAGGGTCCAAAAAAGAGAAAATATCCAGTGAGCGGCAGTTGTGTGGATGAAAATGCCTTTTTGATGTCAGAGGTCAAAGGAGAATGGGCAGACTGGTTGAAGATGATAGAAAGGAAACAGTAACTCAAATAGCCACTTGTTACAACAAAGGTTTGCAGAATACCATCTCTGAATGCAGACACATCGAACCTTGAAGCAGATGGGCGACAGAAGCAAAAGACCACATTGGGTGCCACTCCTGTCAGCTCAGAACAGGAAACTGAGGCTAAAATTCGCACAGGCTCACCAAAATTGGACAATAAAACATAGGAAAAACGTTGCCTGGTTTGATGAGTGTCAATTTCAGCTGCGACATTCAGATTGTAGGGTTAGAATTTTGTGTAAACAACATTAAAGCATGGATCCATTCTGCCTTGTATCAAGGGTTCAGGCTGATGGTGGAGGTGTAACGGTGTGGGAGATATTTTCTTGGCATGCTTTGGGCCTCTTAGTACCAATTCATCATTTAAATGCCACAGCTTCCTCTTGCTGTCAGGGAGACTGGAGAGTGCACATCGCTGTCCAGTGTGCACCATCACTGCTGCATATTGGTGGCCTAAGCAGGATCTGGAATGCTGAGTTCATGGGTGCTGACAGCCAGACTCACCTGGGTGCAGAGTGGACTAATCACAGTGTGTGTGACTGGATGGTGGGCTGCAATATTGCTGGGACTGGAGAGCTGCCGCTGTGGGGATTTACTATTTGCTGCTAGAGAGACTGAGCCCTTTAGGAACTGACAATGCAGCCATCTAGCAGCTTTTTTGCTGCCTATTTTGACTGGGGCTTTTCTCATGTGCACCAATTGTACAACTGGGCTCCAAAGCTAGCCGGCTGAAAAAATAGGACTAAAGGCTAGTATTTGAAAGCAACATTGTGATGCTTTTTTTTGATACTCTACTGACAAAAATTTGCTTGCGCGAGTTGCATATTGGGTTAGACATCACATACCATATAACCTATTCCAACAGCTCCAATTCTTACTGGCTTCTTTTTCTGGACTAGCCAAGTTACAGGTTTGATTCACAGCAGGTACCTAAAAGAGTCAATGATCCCCTTCTGCATGCTCCCTCACAGTCCCAAGCAGGGGCGGACTGACAATTCATGGGGCCCCCGGGCAATAGGAGATTATGGGGCCCCCAGGCAATCAGAGATTATGGGGCCACACAGTACACACACACACGGTATACAATCACACAGTATACACATACATGTACACAGAATATACACAGACATGTTTCTATTGGCTGAGAAGGTACTGGAGAGGTGGGGCAGCTATAATCTCTGGATTTTTAAACCAAAAGGATGTCGGTAAGGGACATTTCAGAAACAGATGTAAAAAAAACATTGATTTTTACATACTGTCCCTGGTTTTACTTAGGCTGGCAACCCTGATGGGGCCCCCTAGTGGCCAGGGGCCCTCGAGCAGTGCCCGAGTAGTCCAATGGTCACTCCGCCCCTGGTCCCAAGCTGACACTGGAGCTAGTCTAAAAACTGTACTTTCATAAATTCTTTTACACAAGATGCTCCCCCTGCTTTTCACAGCAGTGCCAGAATGGGCAATTTCTGAGGACTGCCACATGGAGAAAGGTGGAGGATACATCATAGCATGTGCAAGTTTGGAGCTTTCAGTTTTCATGAAAGTCAAAATTTGCACAGGAATTTTACAGATGGTGCAGCAAAAAATTTGCAAAAATTGCAAAAAAAAAAATTTGCAAAAGCATTAGGGCCAGTTCACACCAGACGCAGTTCCGTGCGCTTTTTTTCTGCACTAAAAATGCATGCACAGTGTTTTCCATGTATTCCAATGGCTCTAGTTCACACCATGCAGTCAGTTTCCGGTCATTTTCCGGTGCAGAAACTGACCAGAACTGACTGTATTGGTGCAGAATAAACGGAACTGCACGGAACTGCATGTAACTGCATCTGGTGTGAACTGGCCCTTAAAAAGGGAAGCACGAGTCTCTTTTTGACTTCATTATTTAGAAAACTTAGTCCAGGTTCACTTTTAAAGCACAACGGCTGAGAAACTAATATTTTACCTTTATCACAGGTATTTTTACATCTCAAAATTTCATAAAAATATCAGAGGGAGAAAAAAATGTCTATCATCTTATAAATCACTTTTATACCGGCTCTCTGTATGGTCAGAGGAAGGATGGTGGATGGTGCACGTACACACTATAGCAGTCAATTTTGTAAAGGTTTTCAGCATCAAGGATGTTGTAGACACAGAAATATTCAAATACATCTTGTAATAACACATCTGTGGGAATTTGGGAAATGCAAAATGTACTGTAAGACTTTCTCCCGGAGAGTCTGATAATTATCGGCATGCAGTGGACATTCCATTAAGTTCATTCTTAACTGCACAGGTGGACAATTAAATCAAAAAAGGCAAGCTTTCTCAAAGGAGATGTCTGCTCATAGTCTGTCCGGCTCATTCTTCCAGCAAGGTTTTCTGTGGCATGATAAAGATGTCAGACAACTGCATTTTAGCTTTCCTTTAAAGGGAAACTGAAGTTAAACATTTTATAAAAATGCTAGAAAATAAGGTTTTCTTTTGCTCCTATGAATTTATTTTGTGTGGATTATTTGCAGTGCATGCACAGTGCATTGTACTCTCATGGCTCATTCCCAGTATCTGTAGGAAGTTTATGCACAGGAACTATATCATCAGTTGCCAAACCAATAGCCTAAGAGGACTGACATAAACCCAGAAAAAGTAGCGACCAAGATGGCAGCACACAGAGTGATGAGGGAGCTGTTCTCAACTGACAGCCCTGGAGGAGGGCAAACAGAACCCTGAGGCTACTATTATGTGGGTGTGGACAACAGCAGCGGGCTTACAGTTCCACTTTAATTAGATGGTGTTTTAGATTTTTGGAGGTGTATCATGCTGGCCAAAGTAAAATAATATTTTTACAGAAGGGGACAGTGTAAATAAAGCAGTTGGCTTAATTACCAGTTATATCTGAGGAGCAGTGGCATACTAAGGGCAACTGCTCCACACCGCGTACAGATAATCTGGGCATGCTGTGGCTCCCATATATTTTTTCTTGGCATAGCACTGCAGTGCCTAAGGTGTTACGACTACAGCACTGCTTTTTGCCATCTGACAGCTACAGTTCAGAGCAGAGGGAGGCTTCTCCTCAGCTTCCATCACAAGTCACAGCCGAAGCTAGGAGTTCCCTCACTCTGCTTCATCAAGTAAGTTGAGAGGGGAAATCTGTTCTGAATTAGGGTCTGTACTATTGATAGCCTTTACTAAAGGAAAGGGGAGTCTGTTCTATTGGATTAGGCTGAGGATGTGTTTGTACTGGGCAGAAGGGTCTGTACTGGGGGTTAAGCTAGGAGAGGGTGTCTGTACTGGGAGGTCTTTAGGGAGGGATTTAGGATGGGAAGGAGGCTACACTGGGGGTTCTATACTGGAAGTTAGTGTGACGAACCCCTGTCCTCAAACAGGTCTCTGTCCACCGTCTATGCTTCCTCTTTCCAGAACCAGCACTATCCAAGACCCTTTAGCCCACCCAGTCACCAGACAACACCAGTCTTGGAGTGGCAAACAACAAACTCATTTATTATCACACATGGACACAACAGATAAAATAACTCAGAGACTCTTCCCCCCCACCCTTGGAAAACAGGGTGGATTAAACTGTCCAAATGACAATGGACACACAGGTCAGGTGTGTTCAACTTCTCAACAGTAAACAGTCTTAGCAGGGGGGCTGCTGGAGGAATGCCCCCTCTCTCTTTCCTCACAGTAAACACACTTACACATCCCATAATACTTGTGGCAGACAGCCACAAAAGAACAATAGAATACAATCACACCCCAAACGATCCCACAAAATAGTTGTCAAGAAAGGTTCCACCCGCTGACGATACTGTCTGACATTTGGCATGCAGTACTGTGGTCCACCAGCAGGTGTCTCCTGGCAGTCTGGAACTGTCAGGGGAGCCTTCTCCTGTTGATGGTATTATGTGATCCTTGGGCCGCAGTACTGGCGTCCACCAGCGGGTGGTTCCTGGCAGTGTGGGGACGACATCATCTCTTGCAATCACCTGAGTGATTGCAGGAGGTGTGTATAAGTACCCGGCAGACACACTGATGCCTGGCCTTGGTATCTTTCCTTGCGCCCTGACCCCGTGAAGCTCTGCATCTGCATCTGCATCCGCATCCACATCCGCACCCGATCCTGATCCTTATCCTGATCCTGTCTGTTTCCTGAACCCTGGACCCTGAGCCTTGTACCTGTACCCGTCCCTCCTGTGATCCATCCATCCTCACCCTGTCCTGTTTGTCTTCCTTTTCCCCAGCTGCTGACCTCCCATTGACGACCCTGGCCTGGCCCTGTTTATGATTCTGGTATTCCCCTTTACTTGTATATATTTGTCTGTTATTATTTGTGGGTTCCTATTGGTGGTTGGTTGGTTGCACATTGTAGTATATTGGAGGTGGTTGTATTTATTCACTTTTCTTAATAAATCATATATTTTCACCTTACCTGCGTTTGTTCCTCTGTTGCTGTCCACACAGCTCTGGTCACACCTGATACTTGACAGTATACCAAGGCCCTTCCTGACCAGAAGTGGCTGCACAGAGGAATCATTCCGGTTCTGTTTACTTCTGTGAAAATGAATTTGGATGTTATTAGTTACTATGCTCTGCTGGCGTCAGAGAGTGGTGAGGTGAATATCTCCGCCAGACACTTAAGTAGTGGACTAGTGACCAGTTGTTTGAAATCATGCGTTTAGCTCACTTTTTGGTGGATCAGGGTTGTTTGCTGTTTGGGGATGTGCAGCCTTTAATTCAAATATGTACAGAGAATGCCCTGCCCAGTATTCCCAAAGGCCGTGATGACTTTTCTCCAACTTTTAATGTTAATCAGGTTGTATCCCTGGTATGGATTTTGGAAGATGATACCACGTACTTTTGTGAACACTCAGCCTGTTCACAACAAGTGATAGCAGAGTGCGTTGAGTCTGTTCAGTCCCTGGTCAGACAGGCAGAATGTAAACTACAGTTTGTGCAACTATTATTCTTAGCATGGTCTGATATGCTGCAAACAGCCTCAGCCAACCCACAAATAACCACCTCTGCCATCAGACACCTGCTAGCCCAAATATGTTTTTTCCCTTCACCTATGGCAACCTCAGTTGCAGCTCAGTACACCCTGCTTCCCACCAAATATCAATACCCAGTTTCTATTCCCTGCACCTATCCTGCCTTTAACCCACCTGCCTCTTCTCGGCTGCCTGCAATCCCTCAAGAACTTCCCCCAGCTACTGTTATCTCTTCACTTCAGTAGGTAAACCTAAAAAGAGACGGAAGTTCTTTCCTACCCATTTGATCCTGCCAGTAACCCAACCTGCCTCTGCACCAGCTAATCCACTCCAGCCTGATGTACCAGTGCCCGCTGTCCAGTCTGATGTCTCGGTGCCTGCCTTCCAGTCCGATGTTTCAATACCTGCCGACCAGCCTGATGAGCCTCTGTCTGATGCCCAGCCTGATGAGCCTCTGTCTGCTGCCCAGCCTGACGTGTTCCTGCCTGCTGCCCAACCTGACCTGTTCCTGCCTGCTGCCCAGCCAGATGTGTTCCTGCCTGCTGCCCAGCCAGATGTGTTCCTGCATGCTGCCCAGCCAGATGTGTTCCTGCGTGCTGCCCAGCCAGATGTGTTCCTGCCTGCTGCCCAGCCTGATGTGTTCCTGCCTGCTGCCCAGCCTGATGTGTTCTTGCCTGCTCCCCAGCCTGATGTGTTCCTGTCTGCTGCCCAGCCTGATGTGTTCCTGTCTGCTGCCCAGCCTGATGTGTTCCTGTCTGCTGCCCAGCCTGATGTGTTCCGGCCTTCTGCCCAGCCTGATGTGTTCCAGCCTTCTGCCCAGCCTGATGAGCCTCTGTCTGCTGCCCAGCCTGATGAGCCTCTGCCTGCTGCCCAGTCTGATGAGCCTCTGCCTGCTGCCCAGTCTGATGAGCCTCTGTTTGCTGCCCAGCCTGATGAGCCTCTGTTTGCTGCCCAGCCTGACGTGATCCTGCCTGCTGCCCAGCCAGATGTGTTCCTGCCTGCTGCCCAGCCAGATGTGTTCCTGCATGCTGCCCAGCCAGATGTGTTCCTGCGTGCTGCCCAGCCAGATGTGTTCCTGCCTGCTGCCCAGCCTGATGTGTTCCTGCCTGCTGCCCAGCCTGATGTGTTCTTGCCTGCTCCCCAGCCTGATGTGTTCCTGTCTGCTGCCCAGCCTGATGTGTTCCTGTCTGCTGCCCAGCCTGATGTGTTCCTGTCTGCTGCCCAGCCTGATGTGTTCCGGCCTTCTGCCCAGCCTGATGTGTTCCAGCCTTCTGCCCAGCCTGATGAGCCTCTGTCTGCTGCCCAGCCTGATGAGCCTCTGCCTGCTGCCCAGTCTGATGAGCCTCTGCCTGCTGCCCAGTCTGATGAGCCTCTGTTTGCTGCCCAGCCTGATGAGCCTCTGTGTGCTGCCCAGCCTGACGTGATCCTGCCTGCTGCCCAGCCTGACGTGTTCCTGCCTGCTGCCCAGCCTGACATGTTCCTACCTGCTGCCCAACCTGACGTGTTCCTGCCTGCTGCCCAGCCTGCCGTGTTCCTGCCTGCTGCCCAGCCTTACGTGTTCCTACCTGCTGCCCAACCTGACGTGTTCCTGCCTGCTGCCCAGCCAGATGTGTTCCTGTCTGCTGCCCAGCCTTATGTGTTCCTGTCTGCTGCCCAGCCTGATGTGTTCCTGTCTGCTGCCCAGCCTGATGTGTTCCTGTCTGCTGCCCAGCCTGATGTGTTCCGGCCTGCTGCCCAGCCTGATGTGTTCCGGCCTGCTGCCCAGCCTGATGAGCCTCTGTCTGCTGCCCAGCCTGACGAGCCCCTGTCTGCTGCCCAGCCTGACGAGCCCCTGTCTGCTGCCCAGCCTGACGAGCCCCTGTCTGCTGCCCAGCCTGACGAGCCTCTGTCTGCTGCCCAGCCTGACGTGCCTCTGTCTGCTGCCCAGCCTGACGTGCCTCTGTCTGCTGCCCAGCCTGACGTGCCTCTGTCTGCTGCCCAGCCTGACGTGCCTCTGTCTGCTGCCCAGCCTGACGTGCCTCTGTCTGCTGTCCAGCCTCACATGCCCCTGTCTGCTGCCCAGCCTGACGTGCCCCTGTCTGCTGCCCAGCCTGACGAGCCCCTGTCTGCTGCCCAGCCTGACGAGCCCCTGTCTGCTGCCCAGCCTGACGAGCCCCTGTCTGCTGCCCAGCCTGACGAGCCCCTGTCTGCTGCCCAGCCAGAGGTGCCTCTGTCTGCTGCCCAGCCTGACGTGCCTCTGTCTGCTGCCCAGCCTGACGTGCCTCTGTCTGCTGCCCAGCCTGACGTGCCTCTGTCTGCTGCCCAGCCTGACGTGCCTCTGTCTGCAGCCCAGCCTGACGTGCCTCTGTCTGCTGCCCAGCATGACGTGCCTCTGTCTGCTGCCCAGCCTGACGTGCCTCTGTCTGCTGCCCAGCCTGACGTGCCTCTGTCTGCTGCCCAGCCTGACGTGCCTCTGTCTGCTGCCCAGCCTGACGTGCCTCTGTCTGCTGCCCAGCCTGACGTGCCTCTGTCTGCTGCCCAGCCTGACGTGCCTCTGTCTGCTGCCCAGCCTGACGTGCCACTGTCTGCTGCCCAGCCTGTCGTGCCACTGTCTGCTACTGGGCTCGATGACCCGGAGCATGCTGCCCAGCCTGATGACCCGGAGCCCTGCTGGCCAGCCTGACATGCCACTGTCTGCTGCCCAGCCTGACGTGCCACTGTCTGCTGCCCAGCCTGACGTGCCACTGTCTGCTACTGGGCTCGATGACCCAGAGCCTGCTGCCCAGCCTGATCACCCGGAGCCTGCTGCCCAGCCTGATGACCCGGAGCCTACTGCCCAGCCTGATGACCCGGAGCCTGCTGCCCAGCCTGATGACCCAGAGCCTGCTGTCGAGCCCAACCTGACGTGTTCCTGCCTGCTGCCCAGCCAGATGTGTTCCTGTCTGCTGCCCAGCCTGATGTGTTCCTGTCTGCTGCCCAGCCTGATGTGTTCCTGTCTGCTGCCCAGTCTGATGTGTTCCTGTCTGCTGCCCAGCCTGATGTGTTCCGGTCTGCTGCCCAGCCTGACGAGCCTCTGTCTGCTGCCCAGCCTGACGAGCCTCTGTCTGCTGCCCAGCCTGACGAGCCCCTGTCTGCTGCCCAGCCAGACGAGCCCCTGTCTGCTGCCCAGCCTGACGAGCCCCTGTCTGCTGCCCAGCCTGACGAGCCCCTGTCTGCTGCCCAGCCTGACGAGCCCCTGTCTGCTGCCCAGCCTGACGTGCCTCTGTCTGCTGCCCAGCCTGACGTGCCTCTGTCTGCTGCCCAGCCTGACGTGCCTCTGTCTGCTGCCCAGCCTGACGTGCCTCTGTCTGCTGCCCAGCCTGACGTGCCTCTGTCTGCTGCCCAGCCTGACGTGCCTCTGTCTGCTGCCCAGCCTGACGTGCCACTGTCTGCTACTGGGCTCGATGACCCGGAGCATGCTGCCCAGCCTGATGACCCGGAGCCCTGCTGCCCAGCCTGATGTGCCACTGTCTGCTGCCCAGCCTGACGTGCCACTGTCTGCTGCTCAGCCTGACGTGCCACTGTCTGCTACTGGGCTCGATGACCCAGAGCCTGCTGCCCAGCCTGATGACCCGGAGCCTGCTGCCCAGCCTGATGACCCGGAGCCTACTGCCCAGCCTGATGACCCGGAGCCTGCTGCCCAGCCTGATGACCCGGAGCCTGCTGCCCAGCCTGATGACCCAGAGCCTGCTGTCGAGCTTGATGACCCGGAGCCTGGAGGAGGTGTGTATTAGTACCCGGCAGACACACTGATGCCTGGCCTTGGTATCTTTCCTTGCGCCCTAACCCTGTGAAGCTCTGCATCTGCACCCATCCCTGATCCTGTTCCTGTCTGTTTTCTGGACCCTGAGCCTTGTACCTGTACCCGTTCCTCCTGTGATCCATCCATCCTCGCCCTGTCCTGTTTGTCTTCCTTTTCCCCAGCTGCTGACCTCCGTTGACGACCCTGGCCTGACCCTGTTTATGATTCTGGTATTCCCCTTTACTTGTATATATTTGTCGCCTGCTGCCCAGCCTGATGACCCAGAGCCTGCTGTCGAGCTTGATGACCCGGAGCCTGGAGGAGGTGTGTATTAGTACCCGGCAGACACACTGATGCCTGGCCTTGGTATCTTTCCTTGCGCCCTAACCCTGTGAAGCTCTGCATCTGCACCCATCCCTGATCCTGTTCCTGTCTGTTTTCTGGACCCTGAGCCTTGTACCTGTACCCGTTCCTCCTGTGATCCATCCATCCTCGCCCTGTCCTGTTTGTCTTCCTTTTCCCCAGCTGCTGACCTCCGTTGACGACCCTGGCCTGACCCTGTTTATGATTCTGGTATTCCCCTTTACTTGTATATATTTGTCTGTTATTATTTATGGGTTCATATTGGTGGTTGGTTGGTTGCACATTGTAGTATATTGGAGGTGGTTGTATTTATTCACTTTTCTTAATAAATCATATATTTTCACCTTACCTGCGTTTGTTCCTCTGTTGCTGTCCACACAGCTCTGGTCACACCTGATACTTGACAATAGTACACAACAGCATGAGAAAATACACAATATATACATATATACACAACATTGTGAAGCAGTCACTATTTATTATATGGCACATACGGGGTTCCCAGAGTTTTGTGTTTTGGGGGGGATATGGACTTGAATCCAAAGTAACATTACTTCAGGGTCCCCAGCAGGGCTCAAGTCCTGCGGGAACGAATGGAAACGGAGTTCCTGTACTTTTTCCACAACAGGAACTCAGTTCCCGTTAGCAGCTGTGTCCTGCAAGACTTTAAAGTATGCGAGCTGTGTGGCAGGTGCTTCACCAGCAGCCGCCGACACAGCTCGCAATAGTAAGTGACGCACACCAGGGGTGGACTGACCATTCAGGCATTGCCAGTAGGGGGCCCATGACAGCTTCCTCTTCGATCTACCTGTCAATCACAGCTAGCTGACAGGTAGATCAGGTCCCTGCTGCTAAGAGATTGTGTTTAGTCAGACCTCTCGTGATGCGCTCCTCCCCCGCCGGCCCCTCCTGATTTTCTGTCTCCTCATCTTCCCCCCAGTCTCCTGCATACTTGCTCTGTGTGTCCCGCTGAATCCCCCCTCCTCTATCTTCAGTGCCATATGATGAGAGAACCCAGAGGAGGAGCACAGCTATTCTGCTCACAGGACATGCAGGGAGAAAGGTGAGCTGAGGGAGGAACATCAGTTTGGGGTGGTAAGCTGAGCACAATACCTGGCAAAGTTTAATGCCAGGAGGGAAGTTTATGTGGAAATATGTGAAGGGTTGGAATAGCAGTGAGTGCGTGTTGGAGCCCTGCAGAGTTTGCAGCCCCCCAAGCTAACATACATTTCCTAAGCAGGAACACATCACTATCTCCCCAAGCATTGTGTCCAGATAATGTGCAGTTAATTTATGACCTTTCCGTTTAACCCTGTGTTATCCAAACTCTGTTCAATGAAAAGTGTAAACTCACCACATAAACACTCTATATACAAAATAAAATTCCCCAATAAAGATCAGAACATGATGTTCACATTTGCATGGAAGCACAATTGAATGAATGCTGATTAGTCTGAGAATTATCGTATTTATGTTTATAAATAGAAGCCCCCCCCTCCCGCCGCCCTCCGGTGCTTCTACCGACTCACCGCTTCCATCGGTGAGTCGGACACAGGATCCGCTGGCCCCCGGATGATGACCATAGAGATTTCCGGCGGACCAGATGGTCGCCAGACCATCGATGTTATGACGTCACGCCCGGCCTCTGCATTCAAATAACGGCGCCGCCTTGGCTGGGAAGCGGTGATAGTTTTTTATTTTATTTTTATTTTAAGCTTCCCAGCCTAGAGGTGAGATGTGGGGTCTTATTGACCCCATATCTCACTGTAAATAGGTTCGATCATGTAATATTCCTATTACAAGGGATGTTTACATTCCTTGTAATAGGAATAAAAGTAATCAATTTTTTTTTTTTAAGTGTGAAACTCAAAAAATAAAAGTCAAATTAACAATAATAAAAACAAAATTTTTTTTAAAGCGCCCCTATCCCCGTGAGCTCGTACGCAGAAGTGAACGCATACGTAAGCCCCACCCACATATGAAAACGGTGTTCAAACCACACATGTGAGGTATCGCCGCAAACGTTAGAGCGAGAGCACTAATTCTAGCATTAGACCTCCTCTGTAACTCAAAACATGTAATCAGTAAAACATTTTAAAGCGTCGCCTGTGGGGATTTTTAAATACCAAAGTTTGGCGCCATTCCACGAGCGCGTGCAATTTTGAAGCGTGACAGGTTGGGCATCTATTTACTCGGCGTATCTTCATCTTTCACATTATGCAAAAAAAATTGGGCTAACTTTACTGTTTTGTTTTTTTTTAAGCATGAAATGTTTTTTTTTTCTGAAAAAAACGTGTTCGAAAAATTGCTGCGCAAATACCGTGCGAGATAAAAATGCAACGACCGTCATTGTATTCTCTAGGGTCTTTGCTAAAAAAACATATATAATGTTTGGGGGTTCTATGTAATTTTCGAGCAAAAAAATTATGAATTTTACATGTAGGAGAGAAATGTCAGAATTGGCCTGGATGCGAAGTGGTTAAAATCCAGGGCCCATAATCAGAAGGCAAAAGGCTAGCATTCAGTCCTCTCCAAAAGCCTCTGTCCCAGCTAGGTCTGTCACAGTTAGGCTGGAGAGTGGACTGAGAGAGAGGATTTGGAGCTGTTGGTGGATATCTGTACTGGGGTGGATATATGTTCGGGGGAGGGATTTGTATTGGAACAAGGGGTCATTTTTTGTTGTATTCTGTACAGTGACCTGTGCACCCCTAACCCCTGACCTCTGTGTGAAAGGCCCTCATGACCTCTGTAAGGCCCTCATGACCTCTGTAATCTGCGTCATGTCCTCCTGTGCCCAGCACCCTCTGCATTATGCACTCTCAGGAGTGCTCTCCAAGTCCAGTCTATGTATGCACTCTGTGTCTTACCCACTACTGCACTATAGAAACTATGCTGTATGTTGCTCAGCTTTTTACATTAAAAAAATGCATTCTACAAAAGGCTGCCCCCACTGACGTGTTTCATCCCAAATGGTCTTAATTTAGAGGTACCTCTACAAATAAGCCCAATGGCTCAGGCCAAGAGGTATGTCTGGAAACCTGTTACATTGAATAAACCCTACAGCATGACTTTACAGAGAGTGGTTCTGTTTTCTAACTTGTTATTCATGCTAAGTGGGACAAGCTCTTTGGAAGTCGGTACCTGGGGCCGTAAAGAACATGAGAACTATGCACAGAGATTGGAGTGGTGCAGTTTTCTTTTGAGCTTCTACACTGGGCCCTATATGTCATGTGGGGATGGGCGAACGTTTCGGCCCAAGCATATTTTTGGGCCGAACTTTGGTTGTTCGGATGTTCTGCGAACACCAAACAATATGCGGTGTTCAGGCAAATTCGAAAGCCGCCGGAACACCGCACTTTAAAGTCTATGGGACATTAACATGAAAAATCAAAAGTGTTCATTTTAAAGGCTTATAAGCAAGTTATTGTCATAAAAAGTGTTTGGGGACCCGGGTCCTGCCCCAGGGGTCATGTATCAAAGAAAATATTTTTTTCAGGAGCAGTGATTTTTTTTTAATGCTTAAAGTGAAACAATAAAAATGAAATATTCCTTTAATTATCATACCTGGGGGGTGTCTATAGTATGCCTGTAAAGTGGCACATTTTTCCCATGTTTAGAACAGTACCACAGCAAAATGACATTTCTAAAGGTAAAATTGTCATTTAAAACTGATCGCGGCTATAATGAATTGTGGGGTCTCAGCAATATAGATAAAAATCATTGAAAAAAAGAGCATGTGAATTCCCCCCCAGGCCCAGAAGTGACACACTGCGGGAGCCTCCCATTGAGGCAGATCATCCAGAGGACGAAGTGGGGAAGAAGAAGCCAGAGGAAGATGGAGGAGACTGGAGGAAGAAGCAGAGGAAGATGGAGGAAGAAGCGGGGAAAGAAGAAGATGAAGGAAGAAGGAGAAAACCGAAGGAAGACCAGAAGAATATGGAGGAAGAAGCGGGGGAAAGAAGAAGACATTATTAATAAAGGAATTGTCAAGAACCGGCTATAGTCTTTTTTACCATTTTGACACTTTTTTTGTGAAATGGTAGGGGTACATCGTACCCCATTACCATTTCACACAGGGGGGAGGCCGGGATCTGGTGGTCCCCTTGTTAAGCCCATAAGCTGTGGGGATGAGGCCCTTGTCCCCATCAACATGGGGACAAGGTGCTTTGTGGGGCTACCCCAAAGCACCCTCCCTATGTTGAGGGCATGTGGCCTGGTACGGTTCAGGAGGGGGGGCGCACTCTCGTCCCCCCTCTTTTCCTGCGGCCTGCCAGGTTGCGTGCTCAGATAAGGGTCTGCTATGGATTTTGAGGGGGACCCCTACGCCATTTTTTTAACATTTTGGCGCAGGGTTCCCCTTAAAATCCATACCAGACCTTAAGGGTCTGGTATGGATTTTGAGGGGGACCTCTACGCCACTTTTTTTAATTTGGCGCAGGGTTCCCCCTAATTTCCATATCAGACCCGAAGGGCCTGGTATAGATGTTAGGGGGACCCCCACGCAATTGTTTTTTTTTTTTTGGTTCGGGGTTCCCCTTAATATTCATACCAGACCCAAAGGGCCTGGTAATGGACTGGGGGGGATCCCATGCTTTTTTTTTTCAATAATTTTTTATCTATATTGCCGAGACCCGACAATTCATTACAGCCGCGATCAGTTTTAAATGACAATTTTTCCTTTAGAAATTTTATTTTGCTGTGGTACTGTTCTAAACACGGGGGAAAATGTGCCACTTTACAGGCATACTATAGACACCCCCCAGGCACGATATTTCGAGGAATATTTCATTTTTATTGTTTCACTTTAAGCAACGTTAGTTTTTAAAAAAAAATTTGCATTGATACATGTCCCCTGGAGCAGGACCTGGGTCCCCAAACACTTTTTATGACAATAACTTACATATAAGCCTTTAAAATTAGCACTTTTGATTATTCATGTTCTTGTCCCATAGACTTTAACGGTGTTCGTGTGTTCTGCCGAATTTTTTGCCTGTTCTGTATGTTCTGGTACGGACCGACCGGGGGGAGTTCGGCCCATCCCTAATGGCATGCTACTGATTACTGCACTCTTAAAGTAAAATCAGTCTGTATATGCAGTGAAGCATGCTTGTTATACTCACTGTGGAACCTAAGGGGTTAATCCTATGCATTGGAAAAACAGGCTGTTTGTTTCTGTCTTCTCTGATCCTCCCCTTCTTCCACAGTCCATCTCCTGATAAGACAGAGCCTTTGGAGTCACTTTGCACATAGTGTATTTGGTGTGTATTGCTAGAGAGTTTTTTTTTTTTCTTGGGAGAGTGCATGTGATCAGCACAGGGCCAATCAGCACTGTCCAGACAAAGGGTTAGGGGTCCTGCAGTCTCATAGGACAGACAGAGGAGAATGAGAACTCCTCCTACAAGCTTTAACCAGACATTGATAGAAGTCACAAGACTGCAACATACTGCTTATGAGAAAAGGTATTTAGCAGTTTATATTTACTAAAATAATTTAATTTCCATGTTTTGTGTACTGTGGGAGACCAGATATAGTGAATGCAGAGTCCTGGCTTTAGTAACACTTTAAGTACAATTTATACTCCTGAAATGGGATATTAGGCAGAACACATTCTATATAACTTTAACTTATATAATATGAAAACACTGGACTCGTATGTCTGTGGGTTCAAATGGCCGCGGCCCTTTATTATAGGTATATAGTAAATGTTATTAACAGCATACATTACAATACCGTTATTAAAGCGGTTCTGCACTCTTTTTTTTTTTGGGCTATATGCCAAGGGCATATAGCTCAATTGGGGGACTTACCTGTTCCATCTTCCATCTCGATCGCCGCCGGTTTTCATCTTCATCTTCTTCTTGTCTTCTTCTTGTCTGCTGGGGTCCATCTTGCCTGTGGGCATGTGAAACCCCACAGGCACTTTAGATGGCCCAGCATGCACCGCCGTTACTCGCGCGTGCGCAGTAACGGCACATCTGCCGACATCTCACGAGATTTCGGAAGATGTGGCCGAAATCTCGGGAGATTTCGGAAGATGTGGCCGAAATCTCGCGAGATTTTCGGAAGATGCCCGCACTGACTCCTGGATCAATGACACCAGATCCCAGGAGACAGTGCGGCGTGACGACGATCGACGCAGAGACCCCGCCCGCCGCCGAAGAGAGAGAAGACCGGAAGTCATCAATTACAAGGTAAGTAAAAAAAAAAAAAAAAACATTTCATTTAGTACTCTTTGCCTGATTTGGAAGGCAAAGAGATTTACTAAATGAAATGGGTGCAGAACCGCTTTAAGTATACCAACAACAACACATTTTAGCTCAACTATTAGAGCTTGAGTTAATAAATGTATAACTTAAAGTCCCAGACGCTGTGCTAATGTACCATAAGCATGGCACCCCAACTGGCCCACGGCCAATTCCAAACATGACTGTAAATTCATATTAAAGATGTCTCCAGTGCAATATCAGACAAGTGGATTTGGTCAGGATGGTAAAAACCAAGAATACCCCCTTTCCAAATCCACGTGTCTGTAAGATAAACCATTCAATATGGGTATAAACTTAACAACAGCTCTATTAATTATTTTACAAATCTTTTTAAAATGTTTCCATTAGGGGCAAAGCCAACACAAACGAGGAATGATCTCCAATAAAACCAGGACACAATTTGGAAGGGCCAATCCCCAGATGACATCATATTGCTGACGAAACGCCTAGGGTGGGGCCCTCGACGGTGACGTCATCACGTTCGTTTTGAGACGGTGGATAGGCGCACGAACTAGGAAGTAGAGCGAGATCAATGGCGCTACCGCATCTGAGGCTTATCCACTTCGTTATATCAGTCAGCTGCTAAGATAACTGCTTGTAAGTGCAAATTTTTCTTTCATTAAAAACGTCGATTTTACATACTACACTATGGAAGTTCTTTTTGTTTTATATCTTTGAGTATCCCTTATACATTACGGGAGTTCTGGAGTGTCCATAGGGTTGAGGGAGACCTTACTTCCTGTCACGAGTACTCACCCGGGCCGAGATGCTGAGAGCTGCTCCCCTTGCGACTAAGTGCACGATGCCCCTGGAGTGGGTACAGTAGGCACCGAGCACAAAGATGCACGGGTTGCCAGCAGGTGGGTTGCAGGTGGTGTGCAGTAGAGCTGGAGACCGTGTGTAGATGAAGCTGCACTGGAAGTAGACACCTGGCAGGGCCAACACAAGGAAGAGGCTGTAGAGGCTGAGGACAAGCCGGGTCATACACTGGGAGGCAGTCCAAGGGTGCATATGTCAAACACCACTGTAAAGGCAACAGAAAGTCCAGGGAGCAGGCCGAGGGTCAAACACAGGTAATCAAGCAGAAGGGATATCCAAGAGGCAAGCCAAGGGGTCAAACACTGGTAAGTAGGAGAAGAATGTCCAGGAGGCAGGCCGAGGGTCAAACACAGGTAATCAAGCAGAAGGATATCCAGGAGGCAAGTTAAGGGGTCAAACACTGGAAGTAGCAGAAGGATGTCCAGGAGGCAGGCCGAGGATCAAACACAGGTAATCAAGCAGAAGGATATCCAAGAAGCAAGCCAAGGGGTCAAACACTGGAGAGAGACAGCGGTGGTCAGGAGAGGTCCGGGTCAGGCACAAGGAACAGGATACAGGATACAGAACACAGGAAGCCAGGTACTCAGGAACTGAGACAACAAACCAGCAATTTCAGAAGGGAAAGAGAAGGCCTTTTATAGGCCAGGTAAGTGGTCAGGTGGGGTAACTGGGCGCGCGCATGCGCACACGCTTCCTGTCAGGACCGCGCGCGGATGTGCGCCGTGCTGAATGGTAAAGGGCACATACCCTAGAACCCGCGCATGCGCACCCGCTATCCCGCGTACCTGTGTGCGTTGCTGTGCCGCTCTATCCCGCATGCGCACCCTAGGAAGCCGGCGCTGAAGCGCAATATTTCTCTGACACTTCCCTAGGCTGGGCGAGACTGCTGTGGCGGTCATCGCCATCTGGTAAGCAGGCAATTCATACATTTCTGGCTGTGACGTGGATGCACTTTGCACTGTTTAAGGATTTATATCACAGATGTCACAATTATCTCTCCTTTGATTTGTGTGGACATTCAATTCTATACAGTATTTCTGGAGGATGCTTTGGACTTCACACACTTATCATAATTTTTTCTTTGATGGGACTTTGCTTTAGTTTTCCTTTTTCCTTTTTTCTCACATTTTTTCTTTTTATACTTTGTCACTATTTTTCATATATTTATTCACACTTATATATAAGTTTGTTATTAGCGCTGCATCTGTTTTGTTATTGTATGTTCTTTTAGAGGTTTCCTGTACTGAACTTTTTTTGGTGTCAGCTGCTTAGTCACTCATTATTTTTATTAATACAGTGCCTTGCAAAAGTATGCACCCCCTTGGCTTTTTACCTATTTTGTTACATTACAGCCTTTAGTTCAATGTTTTTTTTAATCTGAATTATATGTGATGGATCAGAACACAAAAGTCTAAGTTGGTGAATTAAAATTAGAAAATATAATATAAAATTAAAAAATATTTTTTCAGAAATAAAAAAAATGATAATTGGCATGTGCGTATGTATTCACCCCTTTGTTATGAAGCCCATAATAAGCTCTGGTGCAACAAATTACCATCAGTAGTCACATAATTAGTGAATGATGCCCACCTGTGTGTAATATAAGTGTCACATGATCTGTCATTACATATACACACCTTTTTGAAAGGCCCCAGAGGCTGCAACACCTAAGCAAGAGGCACCACTAACCAAACACTGCCATGAAGACCAAGGAACTCTCCAAACAAGTAAGGGACAATGTCAGGGTTAGGTTATAAAAAAATATCCAAATCTTTGATGATCCCTAGGAGCACCATCAAATCTATCATAACCAAATGGAAAGAACATGGCACAACAGCAAACCTGCCAAGAGACGGCCGCACACCAAAACTCACGGACCGGGCAAGGAGGGCATTAATCAGAGAGGCAGCACAGAGACCTAAGGTAACCCTGTAGGAGCTGCAGAGTTCCACAGCAGAGACTGGAGTATCTGTACATAGGATGACAATAAGCCGTACGCTCCATAGAGTTGGGCTTTATGGCAGAGTGGCCAGAAGAAAGCCATTACTTTCGGCAAAAAACTAAATGGCACGTTTGAGTTTGCGAAAAGGCATTTGGGAGACTCCCAAAATGTATAGAGGAAGGTGCTCTGGTCTGATGAGACTAAAATTGAACTTTTTGGCTATCAAAGAAAACGCTATGTCTGGCGCCAACCCAACACATCACATCACCCAAAGAACACCATCCCCACAGTGAAACATGGTGGTGGCAGCATCATGCTGTGGGGATGTTTTTCAGCAGTCAGGACTGGGAAACTGGTCAGAGTTGAGGGAAAGATGGATGGTGCTAAATACAGGGATATTCTTAAGCAAAACCTGTACCACTCTGTGTGTGATTTGAGGCTAGGACGGAGGTTCACCTTCCAGCAGGACAATGACCCCAAACACACTGCTAAAGCAACACTTGAGTAGTTTAAGGGGAAACATGTAAATGTGTTGGAATGGCCTAGTCAAAGCCCAGACCTCAATCCAATAGAAAATCTGTGGTCAGACTTAAAGATTGCTGTTCACAAGCGCAAACCATCCAACTTGAAGGAGCTGGAGCAGTTTTGCAAGGAGGAATGGGCTAAAATCCCAATGGTAAGATGTGGCAAGCTCATAGAGGCTTATCCAAAGCGACTTGGAGCTGTGATAACCGCAAAAGGTGGCTCTACAAAGTATTGACTTTAGGGGGGTGAATAGTTATGCAAATTTACTTTTTCTGTTATTTTGTCCTATTTGTTGTTTGCTTCACAATAAAAAAAAAAAAAAATCTTCAAAGTTGTGGGCATGTTCTGTAAATTAAATGATGCAAATCCTCAAACAATCCATGTTAATTCCAGGTTGGTGAGGCAACAACAACACGAAAAATGCCAAGGGGTGTGAATACTTTTGCAAGGCACTGAAGAGAACAGTAGACCAGAATCAACATTTCAATTAGGAGGAAGCAGTTCTGATATCCTAAAAGCACCATAAAAACAAAGGCAGAAGGAAAGATTAAATAGTAATGATTCGAATAGAGAAAAACAAACCACTGTAGTCGTAGAACATATGTTAACCAATAGATCTCCTGTAATTGGTAGTCTTTTATCAGCTATCATGTGTGTTTTGCAATATCCTTTCAAGGCTTGCTTTTCAGAAAAAAAACTCATGCAGGAAAAAAGACACTCCTACCAATGTTTTCAAAATATGTGAATAAGTGTATTTATTACTCATTAAACCATTCAAAAATGACAGTATCAATTATTCGGTAATGTATTCATTCAACACCCCACGGTGTGGCAAAAATGAACACCATAACCTCCATGCAGCTTCATAACTTGCCCACGTGGAAGGAGCTAATGAATTCCGACTAGTAAGCCATACTGGAGTCATATCAGTCTCCATAAATGGGTTGGGCATGGCAGGCCAACAAGATCCGCATCTGGAACCAATATTCTAAATCTGTGCATCTGATGGTGAGACAACGAGTCTGCAATGAGATTGTTAATACCTGGAACATATTTAGCTTTAAGCCAGATATTCAGATTTAAACATTGAACTACCAGATAATGAAGAATAGAAATAACTGGCAAAGATTTAGAAACCAAACAGTTAATTGCAAATACAACACACTTGTTATTCGAATGCAAAAGAATCCTCCTATCCTAAACTGTTCACTCCATAAATCAAAAGCCACAACAACAAAAAATAACTCTAAAAGTACAATATTAGTAGTAAAACCTTTTTCAAACTATGAAGAATGCCATTCGCACGCAGACCAATGTCCCTGCCAAAACGCCCCATAACTACAAGCTCCAGATGCATCCGTAAAAAGATTTAGAGCCGATGAAACACAAAATGGTGCTTGCCATAAAGAGCAGCCATTAAAAGAGTATAAAAATGTATGCCAAATTAACAAATCATCCCGAATGTCAGCAGTGACCCTAACAAAATGATTAGAGGAAATAACTCCTTAAATAGCTCTATATAGGCATTTTGAGAAAACCCTGCCCATAGGCATCCCTCTGGATGAAAATGCAAGCAATCCTAACAATGACTGAATTGTTCCTAATCGCACTTTTTGTTTGGATAAAATAAAATCCAAAATCAGTTTTGTTTTTACAATTTTTTCCATAGGAAGACGGAATTCCATAGCTACAGTATCAATTTGAACACTCCAAAAATCTAAACATGTGGTTGGGGAGACAGACTTCTCAGGAGCTAAAGGGACCTGTGAAAATGTATAAACAATCTAAAGTATTAGCCTTACCGAAAATCATCTAAAAATTGTATACAATTATAAGAACCGGAAGGATAACTAACTAGAAAAGTAGAAAAAATCTCAAAATAATGACTGGAAATAGAACATCCCATCAGCAGACACTTTTCAAAAAAGTATTCACCCTGAAAAAACTAAATCTAGGGAATTTAATGCAGATGGATGTATGGGCAACAAACGTAATGCAGATTTTATATCACATTTAGCTAAAAGAGCACAATTACCAACTTCGAAAATTTTAATTAATGCGTCCTCAAAGGAGGAATAAGAGACAGAACATAAACTAGAATCAATTTCATTGTTCAAGGAAAAACCGTCGGGGAAAGATATATGATGTATAAGTCGAAAGAAGCCAGGTTCTTTCTTAGGAATGACCCCTAACGGGGAAAACCTAAAATTCTGAAACGGAGGAGTATTAAATGGGCCAGCAATTCTCCCTTCCTCAAGTTCTTTAGCAATCTTAATCCGAACAACATCGAGATGTAAACTAACCAAAGCCAATTTATCAAAAAACCACACAACCTATACCAGAAAATTAAGGTAAATGAAAACCATATCTAAATTCATCAATTAGCATGACTGCTTTCTTGCAATCTGGATAAAGATGAAGCCATGGTAACATATTTTCCAATCTCACCGGTGTTACCCCTTTAATGCAAAAGATCTTTAGAAGTAGAAGTAGTATGTGGACCTAATTTCGTAAAGCAACGCACTGCTGGGTGTGGTCCAGCACAATGAACACCTTTGTGCTTGTACCTGCAATTGTTAGACCATTTGCACTGACCCTCATTAAAATTAAAACAATCCTTTACGATATGGTCCAGCAGCAGGTGTAATTGGCATAGAAAACTGCTTCTGTGGCAATAACAGATTTAGCCATAGCAAATATTTATTTGCAGAAAGATAACCGTTCAAACATAACACAGTCTCTTAGTTGGGAATAGAGGGCATGGGTGATAAAGCTCAGGCACTTCAGAACAGCTGGCATCAAATGAATGTCTCATTAGATAGCCCAAAGAGTAGCCACTCGCAACTGGACACTTCACTGTTGGATAAACCCTGGTTTTGTAGATCTAGCAGCCAACAAGTGATTCAGAATTAGCACAGTCTCTGCCACAGACTAGGTTGTAAAACTTCAAGTGAACAATGTGAAAGTCTCTGCCACAGACTATGTTGTAATCGAAGGATGAGTTAGGAACTTTTCCTATGGTACCTGGATCTTCCAGCCGTTTCAGCGATACCGTAGGAAATGTGGATTCAATAGTGTCCATACAATCTCAGCTCCCAGGCTCTTACCTAGCAGCCAGCTTCATGGCCCTCCTCCGAAGAGTCCTCCCCTGGTCGCTTGTACGAGTTGCTGTGCCTCTCCAATCCTGAGAAGACACCGGGACACCTCAGAATCCTCCTTCAGTCACTGGGCCTCGAACTAGCCAGTTCCAAGGCTCGGGAACGGATGGATCCCCTAGCCAGTTCCGAGGCTCGGGAACCCTGACCAGCCCCAGAACTTGAGGGCCTCTGGGGCTGGTCAGGGTGACCAGACTTACGGGGGCAGCAGACACTCCTGGGTCCGGGACCCCTCGCGGGGTTGGTCCGGACCGGAACCAGGAATCCAAGAGCAAGCCGAACCCTGAACATGTGACTCCAGCATCTTAAATACCCCTTCCCAGAATACAAAGCGGGGCCAGACGCGCCCACTGATTGGCTCAGAGAAAGATTGGTACCTAATGCATCCAACCAGACTGCGTTCTCAGCCTGTCACAGGTGCTCACCTCACCTATGACAAGGCAGAACTCCAGTACAACCCAGCCAAACTAATGCCAGAGTAAAAACCCTAGAACTATTAACCCCCAGAGCTCAGTTACAGTTCTGGAAAAACGAAATTTACAGAATAGCGCACACTTTAGAAAAGTGTCGGCGCTACACCTATATACATGTATAGAGCCATGACATGTCTGCTATATACTCCTATATACAGTATCTCACAAAAGAGTATAAAGAGGACCTGTCATGGCTCTATACATGTATATAGGAGTATAAAGGGGACCTGTCATGGCTCTATACATGTATATAGGAGTATAAAGGGGACCTGTCACGGCTCTATACATGTACAGGAGTATAAAGAGGACCTGTCATGGCTATATACATGTATACATGAGTATAAAAAGGACCTATCATGGCTCTATACATGTATATAGGTGTATATAGAGGACCTGTCATTGCTCTGTACATGTATATAGGAGTATATAGAGGACCTGTCATGGCTCTATACATGTATAAGAGTATAAAGAGGACCGGCCATGGCTCTATACATATATATAGGGATAGAAAGAGAACCTGTCATGGCTCTATACATGTATATAGAAGTATAAAGAGGACCTGTCATGGCTCTATACATGTATATAGGAGTATAAAGTGGATCTGTCATTGCTCTATACATGTATATAGAAGTATAAAGAGGACCTGTTATGGCTCTATACATGTATATAGGAGTATAAAGAGGACCTGTCATGGCTCTATACATGCATGTAGAAGTATATAGAGGACCTGTCATGGCTCTATACATGTATAGGAGTATAAAGAGAACCTGTCATGGCTCTATACATGTACAGTATCTCACAAAAGTGAGTACACCCCTCACATTTTTATAAATATTTTATTATATCTTTTCATGTGACAACACTGAAGAAATGACACTTTACTACAAAAAAAAGTAGTGAGTGTACAGCTTGTATAACAAGTGTAAATTTGCTGTCCCCTCAAAATAACTCAACACACAGCCATCAATGTCTAAACCACTGGCAACAAAAGTAAGTACACCCCTAAGTTAAAATGTCCAAATTGGGCCCAATTAGTAATTTTCTCTCCCTGGTGTCATGTTACTCGTTAGTGTTACAAGGTCTTAGGTGTGAATAGGGAACAGGCATGTTAAATTTGGTGTTATCGCTCTCACTCTCTCAAACTGGTCACTGGAAGTTCAACATGGCACCTCATGGCAAAGAACTCTCTGAGGATCTGAAAAAGAAAATTGTTGTCCTACATAAAGATGGCCTAGGCCAGTGATGGCGAACCTTGGCACCTCAGATGTTTTGGAACTACAGTCAGGTCCATAAATATTGGGACATCGACACAATTCTAATCTTTTTCGCTCTATACACCACCACAATGGATTTGAAATGAAACTGCTTTACCTGCAGACTTTCAGCTTTGATTTGAGGGTGTTTACATCCAAATCAGGTGAACGGTGTAGAAATTACAACAGTTTGTATATGTGCCTCCCACTTTTTAAGGGACCAAAAGTAATGGAACAATTGGCTGCTCAACTGTTCCATGGTCAGGTGTGTGTTATTCCCTCATTATCCCATTTACAAGGAGCAGATAAAAGGTCCAGAGTTCATTTCAAGTGTGCTATTTGGAATCTGTTGCTGTAAATTCTCAATATGAGATCCAAAGAGCTGTCACTATCAGTGAAGCAAGCCATCATTTGGCTGAAAAAAACAAAACAAACCCATCAGAGAGATAGCAAAAACATTAGGTGTGGCCAAATCAACTGTTTGGAACATCCTTAAAAAGAAAGAACGCACCGGTGAGCTCAGCAACACCAAAAGACCCGGAAGACCACGGGATACAACTGTGGTGGATTGCCTCCTGGGAACTTTTGCTTTTTTTTTTTCCACCTCAGCGAGAACCCTTGGGGGACTGAATCAGTAGCGCCCTCAGCTGCGTCCCTGTTTGTCTTCACATCATTGTGGAATTTGCTTTTTTTTTTTTTTTTTATCAATATTCACAACCTTTACAACAAGACCTGAAAGAGCTTTTCCTTTTGTTCTCACTTGAGCTCTCTCAGTTACCAATAGAATTCTAAATCATTCCATAACCCTAGGCCCCCCCCCACCTCCCCTCCCCGCCGCTGAGGTCTCCCCGTGGTGGCTTACAGGATTTAACTCTTATTTTAAATTTTTACCTTTTGTTTGGATTAATTGCCTACCTATTGTCTCTCATACTATTTTCTTAAGGCTTCGGCGTGGCTCCAAGACTTTTTAAACTTTCTCCAACCCTCCCATTTAGTTCTCGTATCCTCCCTTTCCTCTTCACCACTATTTACCAGGCACTCCAAAGTGTAGGTTTTTTCCACTGCATTTACCCATTCCCAGAGAGGGGGACTCTCTTGGTCCCTCCATCTTCTTGGGATCACTCGTTTCGCTGCATTAAGCAGATGCGGAACCAGTGATCCTTTATATTGCCTTGTTCCTTCCGATGTGGCATGCATCAAGACTACCCAAGGATCGTCTCTTACCACGACTTTGGTTATTTCCTCTATGCAATTCCCGAATTTTTTGATTTTTGGACAATCCCACCAAAGGTGGCCCATGGTTCCCCTCTTTTTACAGCCTCTCCAACAGTCCGCTGAGGCTCCTGGCTGGAATCTGTTTATTTTGTCCGGAGTTAGATACCAACCAGACAGGCACTTATAGTTGGTTTCTGCGGTTCTAACATCGACCGCTGAGCTATGGGTATATTGAAATATTTTCTTGATTAACCCCGTGTGTATTGGTGTGCCTAACTCCCTTTCCCATTTCTTGAGAAACGACGCCCCCCCCCCCCGGTCTGTCCTTCGACAGCAGAAATTTATAACTTTTTGTGATTATTTTTTTTGTGTTTTCTGCTGTAAAAATACGTTCCATCGCCGCAAGGTCCTCCCGTCCCCTCAAAGGAGGAGGGATCGAACCTATAAAGTGACATAACTGCAGGTACCGCCATTCGTCAATCGTGAATAAATCATTTTTTTTTTTTTGTAAATCTTGGATAGCCAAGATTTTCCCCCTACTTATTAGATCTCCTAACCGTGAATTATCATTTTTTATCCATTCCCCTCCCAACTCCCTTCTACCTGGGGGAAAAAGATTATTTTCTTTTAGTGCAATTAAGGGTGAGTTAAATTTCAGTTTCAAGTTTTTGTGTAGTTTGTCCCAAACTTTAAAAGTGTTTTTAGTGATTAAATGTGTTTTTTCTCCTAACATTCTGTATTTCGGGGGGTTCCAAATTATTTTCCCCAGTTGTGCTTCACTCAGTGCTTCCTCTAGACTTACCCATCTCTTTAAACCATGTGACTTCCCCCATTCTGGAATTCTTAATAACACTGCTGCATAATAATAGTTGACAATATCGGGTACCGCTAGGCCGCCCTGGCATTTGTCCATTTTTAAAATTTGAAATGATATTCTATGTTTCTTCTGTTGCCACACAAAGTTCATAATAATTGTTTTTAATTTTCTCAAGTACTTTTCTGGTAAAGAAATTGGGATCATTTGAAACTTATAAGTTATCAGCGGGAGTATCATCATTTTGATGGCATTGATGCGGCCGAGCCATGAAATGGGTCTATTTTTAAACTCTTGGCATTTTTTTTTAACTTCGTCTAGGAGAGGGATATAATTAGCCCTGTATATTTTCCCTATGGTGTTGGTCAATTCAATCCCTAGATATTTAATTTGTTTTTTCCATGGGAAGTTGTACACTCTCATCAGGTCCTGTTTCTCTGTCTTATTGATGTTGACACTAAGTATAAAGGTTTTTGCTTGGTTGATCTTGAAATTTGAAATTTCGCCGAACGCCCTGACAGTCTTCAGAATGTTAGGCAAAGATTTCTGCGGGGAGCTTACGTAAAAAAGAACATCATCTGCAAATGCCGCAAGTTTGTGTTCTTCACCCCCCGCCACGCAGCCCTCGATACCCGTGTTTCCCCTTATTGATGCCAAAAGGGGTTCCAGGGAGAGGACAAAGAGGAGAGGGGAAAGGGGGCAGCCCTGTCTTGTCCCATTGTACATTTCGAAAAGGGAAGAAACAGTTCCGTTCACCTTGATGTTGGCTTTTGGATGACTATACAGGACTCTTATTTTCTGAATGATTTTTGGTCCAAATCCCATGGCCTCCAGGGTCTTAAACAGGAACCCCCAGTCTACCCGGTCAAACGCTTTTTCTGCGTCAATGGACATTAGTAGACTGGGGGTTTGGGCATCCCTCATTGTTTGCATCACTAATAGAGTTCGGACACTGTTGTCTCTGCCCTCTCTGCCCGGCGTAAAGCCCACTTGATCCGGGTGAATCAACCCACCCAAGCAACCCTTTATGCGCTCCGCTAAGATCTTGGCATAGAGCTTTGTCTCGAAATTTAACAGAGATATCGGCCTGAACCCAGCACACGTCGAATCATCTTTCCCTTCCTTACGCAAGACCGTGATTGTTGCTGATAAAGAGGCCTCACTCATACCGAACTCTGAACCAAGGCCATTCATGTAACTAAGAAGTCTGGGTATTAGAATCTCTCTATAGGTTTTGTAATATAGAGCCGTAAACCCATCGGGGCCTGGGCTCTTGCCCATTGGCGAGTTGTCTAAGGCTCTTGAGATTTCCTCCTCGGTAATGGGTCTTTCCAGCGCTTCCTTTTCCTCTGAACCTAGGGACTGCAGCTTTGCCCCTCTCAAAAAATTATCGATTTTATCTCTATTCCCCCCATTTTTTCCACTACTCTTTTGCCCCACAGAATAAAGTTCCTCATAGAAGTCCCTGAACGTTGACGCAATATCTTTTGAGAGAAACCTCACCTCTCCTTTTTTGTTTATGATTTTTTCTATAAAGTTTTTAGACTTATTTTTTTGGAGCATCCTTGCGAGTAGTTTACCTGACTTGTTACCCCAAATATAACGATCTTTGGTAATTTTGTTGAAAACTTGTTTAGCTTCCTGCTCTGCAAGTTCTTTTAACTCCTCCCTCTTAAGGATTATTTCTTGAAGTGTTGCCTGGTACTGGTTAGGGTCACCCTTATGTTTTTGCTCTAAAGTTTTTATGTCATTCATCAGGTTGTGTATTTTTCTCGTTCTGTCTCTTTTTTTCCACGAGGCCTTCGATATCAAAACCCCCCTGATGAAGGCCTTATGGGCATCCCAAAGACTTGACCCCATTACCTCCCCATTATAGTTTGTTCTGAAGAACCATTCAAGTTCATTTCTGACACTTTCCCGGAGCTCTTTGTCCTTTTAGTAACTCTTCATTTAACTTCCATCCGCAACTCGGCTGTTTATGTTCTGGGATATTTAATTTCATGCTGACTGGGGCATGGTCTGATAGTGTCACTATCTCGACCTTAGTGTCTGTCACCCTCTCTAATAATCCATGGTCCACCCAAATGTAGTCCAATCTCGAGTACGTCCTGTGCACAGGGGAGAAAAAAGTATAGTCTCTGATCTGTGGATGCTGCATTCTCCAAACATCTACCAGTTGTTCGGAACTCATCCTTTTCTTTAGTAATTTCAGTTGAGCACTTCCTGTCCCCTGTGCACAAGACGTACTGTCCATACCCGGGTCTAGGGCAAGGTTTAAGTCCCCCATCAGTATCAGGTAGCCCTTTCTAAAGGATCTCAACCTGGCCAGAATCGCAATCATGTATTCGGGGGATCTCGTATTAGGGGCGTAAATGTTTGCTAAGGTGTAGGTTGTCCCGTAGAGGGTACCCTTCAAAAAGAGGAACCTTCCCTCCGGGTCCACCTTCCTGTCTTCTAGATTAAATTGCAAATCTTCCGCCAACCCTATAGCCACCCCTCTGGTTCTGCTCGAGACTGTGTCGCTGTAGTACAAAGTGGGGTGGGTTTTTGAAAACAATTTGATGTTAGATGAGAGAGAGAGGTGAGTCTCCTGCAAAAAAACCAGGCTAGCGCCATATCTCTTCAATTCGTCCAGGACCCTGTGCCTTTTGCTTGGAGCATTCAACCCTCTCACATTATAGGTCAGACATTTAATTTCCGACTTCCTGTTTTTGTTGTCATGGCCACAACCACTCTGAAGCGACCCCCAGCAGCGGGGTCTCCCTCCCGTGCTCCTTTCTCCCTCCCGTATATCTCCTCCCCCCTCCCCCCCCTCCCCTTGTCACACTGACCCCCTCCCCCTCCCGAACCTCCCACCCCCCTCTAATCCCCCCCTCTACCCCAACTTGCCCATCTCTGGGTCTCTGAGCTAAAGGGTGCCATCCTCTCTTGGCCTCCCCTAAACTCATAATCTCTGGAGAGGGGGGATTCTGTACCCGTCCCTGCGTACCCGCCCACCCGCCCGGATTCCACAGGGCGCAAGAGTGGGCAAGCCCGCGAGGACCAAGCAGACCCAATCAGGTTGACACCCCGTTTTGAGCTTGACCCCCTCCCCACCCCCCCCCAACCCCCGCACCCCCCCAACCCCCATACACTGATTTTTAACTCATTTCTGCCCACCCCGGAAGGTCAGGAACCCGGGATCTCTAATTTCCTACAGAACTCTGTCAGCTCCTCAGGGTGCCTCAATCTGGCCGATCGGCCCTCTTTTGTGCCGATCAGGCAAGCCGGGAACCCCCAGTTATATTTGATGTTATTATTACGGAGGGACTCTAAGAGGGGTCTCTGCATCCTTCTCCTCTCAAGAGTCCTGGCTGATAAATCGGCATAGATCTGGATTTCGGTTTCTTCAAACTTGAGAGGTGTCTTTCCTATGATCTTTTGCCAAATTTCCTCCCTGTCTTTAAAGTAGCTAAATCGAATTATAACGTCTCGGGTTCTGCTTGCCTCTGATCGATCTACTCTACCAATCCGGTGTATTCTTTCTGTTTTGGGGAACTGATCTTCTCTTGTTCCAATTATGGGGGCAAAGATCTTCCTAATGGTTGCCTCCAGGTCCTCCCCTCTACGTTCGGGGATGGCTCGGACTCTCAGGTTTTGCCTTCTATCTCGGTTTTCCTGATCTTCGATTTTGTAAAGGGTATCTCTCTGGTGGATTTGAATCTTCTTAAGTTGTATCTTTAATTCTAGGGTTTCTTGGTCCGCGTTATCAGCCCTCTTCTCCATCCCCTCCACCCTGGTTAACAAATGGCTCATATCATCTCTTAGTTTGCTGACCTCACTTTTAAACACATTTTCCAGCCTCAGCATCATCTCCTCCATTTCCCTTTTGGAAGGGGGTTGCGAACCCAATGGCGGCTCATCCATTCTGCTCGCATCCCCCTCACTTTCCATTGGAGATTTCGCCCTCGGTTGATCATGGACTGTGTCTGATTTACGGGTTTTGTCCTTTTCCTTTCCCTTGTCCTTGGGTGCCTTTGGGGAATGGTCAGGTCCTGGAGCTGTCGGGCTGGCGCCCTGTCTGAGATAATGTTTTATGGAGCTTGAATCGTTTTTTTGTGCTTTTGAGGCCCCTTTCTTAGGCAATTTGTTGGACTCTTTGCTCATGATGTTTCTCTTTGTTCCTCTTATTCTTTTCCCCAGTTTAGAAGCGTATCGTTCCAATCACCCCTGATTGTTTTTTTGTTTTATTTATTGTGACTGCACTACTCTGTAGGAGCCCCCTTACACTGGGTTTAAGAATTTCCAACTAAGACGGTTGACAGAAAAGCACTTGGCTGGGTCTAACCTCATACGCTGAAGAAAACAAGCTAGGGCAGTAGTATGCTATTCCAGGAGAGGAACCAGAACCGACCTTCTTCTGCATTCCTGTTCTGGCTGGGATATAGCGATCGCCTCTAGGATCGGGCCACCCTCCGAGGGCTCTGCCTCAATCTGCACTGTGCCCCAATGTCCATCACATGGAGGAAGGCTTCCTGCTCTGACGAGCTGGGGATTTGTCTCTCTTCTCTAGGAAAGGCTCTGACATTAAGGGCTGACAGTTGCGCTGCGATTTCGCAGTGCTGTTTTGATGTACATGTGCTGCAATTAGCTTCTCCCCGCAGACCCGGTTACCCCTTTAGTAAGGGCTCTTACAGAGTGGTCTTTACCTAGGCCAGCTGAGGCCCTAACCTCCCCTCACCTGCTGTAACCATCCAAATCGCCATGGAGCAGACACGCGCCACATACAGGGTTAGTTTATTTTGCTCGCTTAGAACCAGCCCATGCGACTCACGCAACAAATATGTCCAACTACTTATCTAGCATACAAGTTTCAACCCGCTGCAGTCACACTTTCAAGTGATGTCTATCACGCTCGACCACCTCGGGAGGGGGGTATACCACTGGAAATACGTTTAAGCGTTCAAAAATAAAGTCTCAGGGTGTTTATGGCATCTGTACTGAGAGCTGGTGGGAGGTGGGTCAAGGAGAGGCACAATCTTGCATATACCGTCCAACCTAATATTGCTCCTTGTTCAGCCCATAAAGCATTTCCTGTTTTGAGGCAATAATCCTAGTTTACACACATTTCCTCCATGCATAGAGACTCTCCCTCTCCAGATAGATAATCAGGCACAGTGAACTTTTACCGAGGCTCTTCAGAGGGATTTTTAAAGCATTTAGGTGAAGCTGTTGTCTTACCTTCACTTAGGCGATCTCTTTTTCTTAATCCTATTTTAAAAAGCATACTCACGGACCGGGGGAGTCGTTCCTGATGGGTGAGGTTTCCTTCTGCTGTTTGTTTTGCTTTCCAGCTGAGGGCTGAGGCTGGTCAATGCGCGGGGATGAGCGGCGGGGGGGGGAAGGGCAGGGGAGAAGACAACCGGGCCGTGTTTGCGGGGAGCGGGCCGCTGCTGCCAGAAGTTGGAACCGCAGCAGTGGCCACCTCATGCGCTCCTCACACCCTATCGGACGGGGCCGCAATGTTCTAGGCTCCCCGGGTGGGGGATGCGTCATCCACGAACTCACACCCGCTCAACGAGGTGCCGGCGTTCTCCTCAGCCTCGCTCCTGTCCTCGCTGGCTGACGGGCTCAGGCCCCTCCCTCCATGCTGATCGTTACGTCTTTTATTTTTTATGATTTATTCTCAATAAAACCCAAATATATAAATGAAAATTTGCTACAAACTGAATGCTTTATCTGTCCTAAAAAATTACGCATAATAGGTTAGGGGAGATGTCAAAATGTTCTCAGACTCAAGGCAATTAACAATCGCTTAGCCTTACCATTCTGCTATGTTACATAAAAGTCACACTAATGTGATATCATTTTTATTAGAAAATAATTTTGTAGATAATATTTTAAATTTATGAGTGTTTGTAAATTACGTAAATATTGTTTTGGGAAAAGATACAGGAAGTTGCATTTTTTAAACAAAATTTTAACTAATTATTCTTAATAAAAACTAATAAAAAAGAACATATCTGTCCAAATTTTCTATCAAATTTAAGTGATTGTAAAGTCTTGTTTTTTTTCTATAAAAATAACAAACATGTTATACTTATCTGCTCTGTGCAGTGAATTTGCACAAAGCAGCCCAGATCCTCCTCTTCTCTGTGCCTCTTCTGTGCTCTTGGCCCCTCCCTCCTGTTGAGTGCCTCCACAGCAAGCAGCTTGCTATGGGGGCACCCGAGCCGAGTCACAAAGCTATGTGTGTCCATTCAGACATGGAGCTGTGGTTCGGCCCTGCCCCCTCTCTCTCCTAATTGGCTAACTGACTTTGACAGTAGCAGTAGCCAATGACGCCGCTGCTGTGTCTCAGGAGGGAGATTCACAAATGGCTGAGACACTCATGGACATCGTTGCACAGAGAGGGGGCTCAGGTAAGTATTAGGGGGGCCGAGGGGGGCTGCTGCACACAGAAGGTTTTTTATCTTAATGCATAGAATGATAAAAAAAAAAAACCTTCTGACCTTATAACCCCTTGAAAGCCCTAATTTTCTGTTTAATACATTAGAGTAGACTATGAAACCTAAAAAATATAAAGCGAGAAACTGAAACATCACTGAAATGGGGTCCACTGTATATGCAATATGATGCCAAAAAACTGACATGGCTGTTTTCAGCCATTGACAGAATACATTTCCTTCTGGGTCCTGCCATGTTCTCACCAAGGGAATAAGGCATATTTATATGGTATCCTTGTGGATAGGAGAGGTAGCTAAACCTATAATTGGATGCAATTTTTACCATGCCATCACTGTATTTGGGAAACCCATCACCAAATTTACACTTTTGTTGAAAATGTAGTATTTACAATTTTTTTCCTAAATCTGCTCCAAAGTGCATTATGAAAAATTTGGTTTCTAAGTCCAGGTTATACCTCTTGCCAAAAACCTTGGGTCTACTTTTGTAAATAGAGTAACTTTGGGGTAGTCTCTAGGCTTCTGCTTTTTCTAAGCCACTGTAAATGCAGGGGCAAACAATGCACCCACAGCAACCCCCCCCCCCCCGGTCGGTCGGGTCACCCGCACAACCTCCCACCCCCCCTCAGTTTGTTACCAACTCCGTACTTACCCCATTTACCCCACCTATGGCACGGCAGCTCGTCCCTCTGGGTGGCCTGCAGCTTCCCCTGCGTCTCCTCCTTGGCATCACGGCTGCTGTGCATCTCCTCCCCCTCCTCCTAGGCCAATAGGATCGCTTCTCCTTTCTGCCAATCAGGAAACGTGTCTCTAGATCCATGTGTCTGCCTCCCCGCATGTAGATTAGGGGGCCGGACGAATGGATAGGGGGCGGCATTACAGGCCGCCACTGTAGGTGCCTAAAAATTGACACGGCAGTTTACAGCCATTGACAGTTAGAATATGTCCTGTAGTGACGAGGGAACAATGGAAGGGACCACAGAGTACAGCACGATACGAAGACGTCCTACATACCCTGGGGTGTGCTGAGCACATTGCTCCACAATATAGAAAATATTCCCTGAATGGGTGCCGAGACACGTTCCTTCTTTTTGTGGGGGCTTTTTCGTTTCAATTTTTATTTTAGCAACAGAGAGTTTTTTGAAGCAGATAAATACAGTCACTTGTATTTAATGTTTCATAGTAATGTAATATTAGATCCTTTGCTACATTGTATAACATACCATAACAAAAACCAGTGATTGAGATGTAAAGTACAGTCTGGTATTAGTTTACAGATATTTCTCCCTGCTCACCAGCATGAGTTGACCTCATAAATATCACAAGTCCTATGTGGAATGTATATAGAGGTAACTGCACACTATGAACCTGTAAATATATTCAACACCTTACACAGTTCAATTTTACCTCTCTGCCAAGCCGGGCTACCTAAAACCATATGATATGCGGTTTCACCGCTATTCATATACAGTACACTCATGGGCCACTTTATTAGGTACACCTTGCTAGTACCGGGTTGGACCCCCCTTTGCATCAGAACTGCCTTAATTCTTCGTGGCATAGATTCTACAAGGTGTTGGAAACATTCCTCAGAGATTTTAGTCCATATTTTTTTTATGTTCATTAATTTTTATTGTAAGAAAAGATACAACAATATGTAGACATACGCAACTGATGCATGTAGTATGAATAAGGCAGCCATTTGAAGGTACCACTGTTCCGATGGCAAATACAGTTCACAACATACAAAAGAAAAGAAAATGTTGCCTGATGTCATTAACATAAAAGGGTGGATTCCGAAACAGAGTTTGGACCCACAATGTGACAACGATACAACAAAAAGAATCACTTCTGAAATGGAGTGAAGTCTAGAGAGAAACAAAAGGAAGAGAAGCAGGAGGAGATAACTAACCCCCCTTTTCAGAGCCCATACATGTCGTAAGTCTGTTAAAGATTTTTATACAAAAAAGGAACAAACTGGAATAATTTACCCATCGTCAAAAAAAGGAATAACAATCAACCCACGGCTGCAACCTAGTAGTAAAATCTAGAGATTTCCCAGTTATAGATGATAACGTTTTCTCTTAAGTGTAATGACTATGGAGTATGTGGATCATATCCTTTAAGTTTGGAGTGGAAGGGGATTTACATAACCGTAAAATGGTCAGTTACGCATGTATTTTATTGGGATTTTATGTGATAGACCAACACAAAGTGGCACATAATTGTGAAGTGGAAGGAAAATGATAAATGGTTTTCAATTTTTTTTACAAATAAACATGTGAAAAGTGTGACATGCATTTGTATTCAGCCCCCCTGAGTCAATACTTTGTAGAACCACCTTTCGCTGCAAGTCTTTTTGGGGATGTCTCTACCAGCTTTGCACATCTAGAGAGTGACATTTTTGACCATTCTTCTTTGCAAAATAGTTCAAGCTCTGTCAGATTGGATGGAGAGCATCTGTGAACAGCAATTTTCAAGTCTTAATAGAATAAGTGGAGGTGACCTCCGCGCTGTATTATTGGATGATGGAATAGAATACTCCACCGGTGTACAATCAATAAATATTAATAAATAAACAAGTGCCTGTGCATAAATAAATATTAATAAGTGCATGTGCATAAATATTCCATCTATGCTAAAACGTAAAAAGAATAAATCTGAGGTGTGTTATCCAATAGAGATAAAATCTTCCTTGGAATAAGAAGCAGCCAAATCTAATAGTGTTCACATACACCTAAAAAATCATGTAAAGTAAAGTGATCTAGCGCATAAATACAAACACCCTCTTACAAATGTGTCAATTATAACACCAATTCGTGATAGTGAATCTCTATAGAGATAACAATAAACTTGATGTGATAACAAAGTGACAAAATAGTAAATAAATAAATATATCAATCAACATAAAAGTCTAGATATTGCTGGAATAACAAATAAAAAGCGAATAGTTCAGGAAAAAACTCTAATAGTTCAGGAAAAAACTCTAATAAATATAGAGCTGTATGAACGGACAAGTCCGTGGATCACTTTGAAGATAACCACGAGGAGATACACCCAGTGTAGGTTCTGTAATGGATAGTCTCTTAATCGATATCCCCAGTAGTAATTGACAACTGTCAGCAAGGCAAGATATATACAATCCAAAAATGGGCTATCTAGCCTCTCACCTCATGGGTTCTTTATAAAGCGTGTGGTCAGAGACAATACGATCCTCCTTTCCTCTTGAGGTCCTATCTCCGTTTGGGGGAGCCTTGCCCCGGTATACTGTATCAAATCCCGTCTCTTGGATCACTGTCCTCCAGCCTAGCAGGCTACGGATGGATAGATATGGGCACTCTCCACGTGTATACACCGCCAAACGATAGAAGTGGGAACAAACAAAAGTAGAAAAGGAGTGCCTCCAATAGTGAAGTATGTTTAAACAGGAAGACTTTATTAAACAAATGAGCAAAGAAAAAATTCTAAAAATAGCTAAAATGGACTCTTACAGTGTTAAAAAACAAATCAAGCAAATAGTAAGCACAATGGCGTCTGAACGCCGATCTCACGTCACTTCCGGTTCAAAGGGTGACTGTTTCCGATCCCTCCCAAGGGAGGGATCGGAAACAGTCACCCTTTGAACCGGAAGTGACCCTTTGGAAGTGACCCTTTGGAAGTGACCCTTTGAACCGGAAGTGACGTGAGATCGGCGTTCAGACGCCATTGTGCTTACTATTTGCTTGATTTGTTTTTTAACACTGTAAGAGTCCATTTTAGCTATTTTTAGAATTTTTTCTTTGCTCATTTGTTTAATAAAGTCTTCCTGTTTAAACATACTTCACTATTGGAGGCACTCCTTTTCTACTTTTGTTTGTTCCCACTTCTATCGTTTGGCGGTGTATACACGTGGAGAGTGCCCATATCTATCCATCCGTAGCCTGCTAGGCTGGAGGACAGTGATCCAAGAGACGGGATTTGATACAGTATACCGGGGCAAGGCTCCCCCAAACGGAGATAGGACCTCAAGAGGAAAGGAGGATCGTATTGTCTCTGACCACACGCTTTATAAAGAACCCATGAGGTGAGAGGCTAGATAGCCCATTTTTGGATTGTATATATCTTGCCTTGCTGACAGTTGTCAATTACTACTGGGGATATCGATTAAGAGACTATCCATTACAGAACCTACACTGGGTGTATCTCCTCGTGGTTATCTTCAAAGTGATCCACGGACTTGTCCGTTCATACAGCTCTATATTTATTAGAGTTTTTTCCTGAACTATTAGAGTTTTTTCCTGAACTATTCGCTTTTTATTGGTTATTCCAGCAATATCTAGACTTTTATGTTGATTGATAAATTTTCAAGTCTTGCCACAGATTCTCAATTGGATTTTGGTCTGGACTTTGACTGGGCCATTCTAACACATGAATATGCTTTGATCTAAACAATTCCATTGTAGCTCTGGCTGTATGTTTAGGGGGTCATTGTCCTGCTGGAGGGTGAACCTCCGCCCCAGTCTCAAGTCTTTTGCAGACTTTATCAAGTTTTCTTCTAAGAGTGCCCTGTATTTCACTCTACTCGTCTTCCCAACTCTGATCAGCTTCCCTGTCCCTGCTAAAGAAAAGCATCCCTACAACATGATGCTGCCACCACCATGTTTCAAGGTGGGGATGGTGTGTTCAGGATGATGTGCAGTGTTAGTTTTCTGCCACACATAGTGTTTTGCTTTTAGGCCAAAAAGTTCAGTTTTTGTCTCATCTGACCAGAGCACCTTCTTCCAAATGTTTTCTGTGACCTCCACATCGCTTCTCGCAAACTGCAAACAGGGCTTCTTATGGCTTTCTTTCAACAATGGCTTTCTTTTTACCACTCTTCCATAAAGGCCAGATTTGTGGAGAGCACAACTAATAGTTGTCCTGTGGACAGATTCTCCCACCTGAGCTGTGGATCTCTGCAGCTCCTCCAGAGTTACCATGGGCCTCAGTTTAGGTGGACGGCCATGTCTTGGTAGGTTTGCAGTTGTGCCATACTCTTTCCATTTTCGGATGATGGATTGAACAGTTCTCCGTGAGACGTTCAATACTTGGGATATTTTTTTATAACCTAACCCTGCTTTAAACTTCTCCACAACTTTATCCCTGACCTGTCTGGTGTGTTCATTGGCCTTCATGATGTTTGTGTACTAAGGTTCTCTAAAAAAAAACAGCTATATTTATACTGAGATTAAATTACACACAGGTGGACTTTATTTACTAATTAGGTGCCTTCTGAAGGCAATTGGTTTCACTATATTTTAGTTGGGGATATCAGAGTAATGCCCCCCACACACGGTCGGAAAATCCGACCACAAAATCCATCGGATTTTGTCCGACGGATTTAGTCCGACACTGGTGTTGCATACACACGGTCGGACTTTGTTGTCGAAAAATCCGATCATTCTGAACGTGGTGACGTTTGTTGCCTACGACGGGACTACGTAGAGGCTAGTAGCCAATAGCTTTGGTCTTGTAATGTGATCTGAGCATGCGTGGCACTTTGTCCGTCGGAATTCGATACACACGATCGGAATTGGTGTGATCGGACTTTGTTGTCAAAAAATATATCCAGCAGGAGATAGAACTTTGTCCGTCGGACAATCCGATGGAAACTGTCCGATGGTGCCTACACACGGTCGGAAGTTCCGACAACATTGTCCGATAGGACAGAATCCATCGGAAAACCCGACCGTGTGTATGGGGCATTAAGGGGGCTGGATACAAATGCACACCACATATTTCATATATTTATTTGTAATAAAAAAAAAAAACCATTTATCATTTTCCTTCCTCTTCAAAAATATGTTACACTTTATGTTGGTCTATCACATAAAATCCCAATAAAATATATTTATGTTTTTGGTTGTAACATGACAAAATGTGGAAAATTTCAAGTGGTATGAATACTTTTTCAAGGCACTGTATATCCACAGAAGATCTGTGGTTAGTTCTCCAAGATGTTTGGAACAACTTACCTGCCGATTTTCCCTCAAAAACTGTCTGCATGTGTACCTAGAAGAATTGAAAAATTGATGCAAAGGGTGGTCACACTAAATATTGATTTGATTTAAATTTCTCTTCTGTTCATTTACTTTCCATTTGTTAATTCATTAAAAATAAACTATGAACACTTCTATTTCTGAAAGCATTCTTTATTTACAGCATTTTTTGCACACCAGCCTAAAACATTTGCATAGTATTGTACTTTATATGGTCTCTTTGGTCTCTGTTATTATAGACAGATGGATGTACGGGCTGCTCTCTAAGGTTTATTCTTCTTCATCTTAGTTCTGTATATATTCAGCTGTTAAATAGTTGCATTCATAATCCTTGAGTCTGCCACAATAGATATAAGAGCTGAAATTTGTCCACTAATATTGTTGATAATTCCTATCTTCGTTTGTGAAACAGGTAGCTGGCAATACTTTTCCCACAGGGCAGGACAATGAATTAGATGTTAGGGATTCCAACAACCATAAAGAATCTATTATTGTTAAAAATACTTTCCTGGCTCGTTCTCCACTCTGCTTCTAAAGATGTACTTCTGGTGGGACAGTTGCTTCTGGGCCAGAGTGCTATACACAGTTACTGGTGTCTCCTTCGGCAAGGACCCGTACGAAGCTTTGCTTAACAAAAAAAAAATGTAAGCCTGCACTAATTCCCAATTTAACCACTTCCCGACCGCAGGCCGTCATATGACGGCCTCCGGTTTGCGGGGGTATATCTGAATGATGCCTGTAGCTACAGACATCATTCAGATATTGCCGGTTTCAGCCGGCGATTCCCTGCACCATAAGAACGATCATAGCGGCTGTTCCGCCGCTTGATCGTTCTTATGGGCGGCGGGAGGGGACGCCCCCCCCCCCCGCCGCCCTCCGGTGCTTCTACCGACTCACTGCTTCCATCGGTGAGTCGGACACAGGAACCGCCGGCACCGGATGATCACTATAGAGATTTCCGGCGGACCAGATGGTCGCCGGAGTCTCTATGATCGTTCGGAGGCCGGGCGCGATGTGATGACGTCACGCCCGGCCTCTGCATTCGAATAACGGCGCCGCCTCCGCTGGGAGGCGGTGATCGTTTTTTTTTTTTTTTTTTTTTAATTTTAGGCTTTCCAGCCTAGAGGTGAGATGTGGGGTCTTATTTGATGTTTACATTCCTTGTAATAGGAATAAAAGTCATCAATTTTATTTTTTTTTTTTTTTTAAACTGTCAAATTTAAAAAATAAAAGTCAAATTAACAATAATAAAAATTTTTTTTTTTTAAAGCGCCCCTGTCCCCGTGAGCTCGTACGCAGAAGTGAACGCATACGTAAGCCCCGCCCACATATGAAAACGGTGTTCAAACCACACATGTGAGGTATCGCCGCGAACGTTAGAGCGAGAGCAATAATTCTAGCCCTAGACCTCCTCTGTAACTCAAAACATGTAACCAGTAAAAAATGTTAAAGCGTCGCCTATGGGGATTTTTAAATACCAAAGTTTGGCGCCATTCCACGAGCGCGTGCAATTTTGAAGCGTGACATTTTGGGTATCTATTTACTCGGCGTATCTTCATCTTTCACATTATGCAAAAAAAATTGGGCTAACTTTACTGTTTTGTTTTTTTTTAAGCATGAAATTGTTTTTTTTCTGAAAAAAACGTGTTCGAAAAACTGCTGCGCAAATAATGTGCGAGATAAAAAGTTGCAACGAGCGTCATTGTATTCTCTAGGGTCTTTGCTAAAAAAACATATATAATGTTTGGGGGTTCTATGTAATTTTCAAGCAAAAAAATTATGAATTTTACATGTAGGAGAGAAATGTCAGAATTGGCCTGGTTGCGAAGTGGTTAAGCTGCTAACTCATTATATATATTTCTAAAGGAATACATATTCTAAAGGAAGCCAAATGGGTTATAGCCACTGCCGCACTACCCTCTTGTCAAGCACAAGGTTTCTCAGGTCATGTTTTATTAAAAGGTATAGCTATACAGAATAACACTATGAAAACAAATCTGAAAAGTCTGGGAATTCAGGGTCAAGTCCTACCCTTTTTCTACCCTTCACAAGGATTTTCCGACACTCTGAAACTAAAATGGGCATTGCCCTAAGAAAATTGAAATTGTGTCTTGCTTCAATTCTCATTGTCACCTATTCATTCCCCCATCCCACCTCACAACTTTGCTCCCCACTATTCCCTGTGCATCTTCTCCTGCTGACCTTTTTTTGCAGACCTCTGGGCAGCAAGTTCCCTAATTCCTATTAGGTGGTGTCCTCCACTTTAATACCTTATTCGGTTCAGTAGCCTCTGTTATTTTTTAACTCCGTATGAACCATCTACTACCTCCACCACCCATTCTAGGTTGGAACAGATACGTTGTTCTGCTGATTAGGCACTTTCTGTTATGCTGCTTACCTAGTCTGTGTTAACTAAATACTGTAGCTGCCTTGGTTATGTTGTACTCAATTGTCAATGAACCTTAGGTGTGCTTGTACTACAATGTTTTTTCTGTAAAAAAAAACAAAAAAAACAATAAGGTTATTAAATGGAAAAAAACACTTATTAAAGCTGATTTTACTCTAGATTGAACATAGCCAGTATTGCATGTTAGATCCAGTGAACTCTTTGGGAAAACTGCAGAGAAGTTTAAATTATCATACCTTGTAGAAGCAATGTAGACCATTGATGGAAGACAGTCAGTAATGTCCTATTACTTTGCATTTAGCCTTAATGTTTAAGGCTTGTGTACATTGTCTGGAACTTTTTCCATAGAGTTCAGTGCACATTATATACAAGCTAACCTTTGCTAACCTTTGTATGACCTACAGTACAATAAGCATAGGCAACTGCAAAGCTTTACATAAAGAAACTACTTTACACTATCACTCAACGTCATGTATAGTGCTCAATGTTTTCTCTATGCTTCAATGAACCATGCAAGCAATACCAACCAAACTCAATTTCTCCTGTGAAAAAACAGAATTATCTGATGTGAAACAAACCAAACATATCAACTATACAAGGAAAAAAGGAAGCCATCTTCATATTTTTAGTAACTGTAGTGAAGGTCAGAAAGCTTATTTAAAAGCAGAATTTGACATGTGTAAAGCCTGAAAGGGGGATTTAAGGCAGTTGTTCTCAACCTTGTTGAGACCAAGGCCTGATAAATTCTTCCAAAACCTTCCATGCCCCAACAGTAAAGAATAAAGTTTATAGTCATACAGTTAATGTATGGGAAAGCAAAACATGTATTAACATTCTAGAAGGCTCCAGTGAAGTGAGTCAGGGGACTCTGCAGCAGACCTGGTGGCCCTGTAGGGGGATGAGGTTTCCAGAGGAGACTGAGGAGCACTGTAGGCAGTTGGGGGCACTGTGGGACACTGTCAGAGGTTGGGGGCATTATGGAGAGCTAGAGGCTCTGCAGCAGACTGGGAGACACTGTTTGAGGTTGGGGGCACTTTGGAGGCTAAGGGCTCTTAGGTGGCATGGGGCCCTCCATGAACCCCAGAACCTCTCCTTTTCCTCTCACTTCCATTTCTTTGAAACAAGCAGTGCACGTAAGTTGCGTTCATGTGCAATGCACTATACACATTACAAATCCCATAGTCCATAGTTCCTAAACCATCTCAGGAGTGAGTATAAAAGAGGGTGGCTACATTCCTATATATAGTGGGACCATGGAGTACGAACATAGCCACCCTCTGACAGGAATTCGGCTTACAAAAAAAAAGGAATTTAGAGATTTGGATGTGTTTGAGAGCAATTAGAAGGTTCTTTTTTGAGTTAAGAATACATACTTGAATAGAGTATTTTTTTTCAACCAGTTTAGTGTCACTTTAAACTCCATACTATCTGCGATCTACAGCTACATCAGGTTCGAAAACTGACAACCCTGTTAACAAATAACATGGATTAATATTCTTCCATGGAGGTAGAGGAGAGCCAGCTGCGGCAAGGCAACGAGTACAGCAGTCTTGGACTTGGTTAAAAATGAGCAATCTCCTAAAGTCCCATTGGAGTAATAAAACATGTGAAAGTTGTTTTGTCTCCAAGAACTAAAACAAAACCTGGTGTTGTAAGAAATTAACTGTACAGCGAGGACCAGCATGTGGAAATCCTGTCTTTAGAAAGGAAACCCCTCAGGTTTTGCAGTGTGTGTTTTTTTTTTTTTAATTCTGCAAGATGGGGCTTCAAAAATGTTGACTAAAGAAACTATGGGAAGAAGACAGCTCGCCATGTCCATCTGCAGAGCAATATGGCTGGAATGCTGATAGCAGACAAGCACTTTTGACAGCTAACCACTGACTTGCACAATACAAGATATAGGCCAGGGTCTGTTCTGGATTAGGTGACTAGATGAATCCTACAGCAGTTATGCTTTTCTTAATGCAGAACATGCACAGCTTGATAGTCCCAGACAAAACAGAGCTGTGATTCTCAGGCCCAGTATGAACAGAGCTAAAATGTTACCCACCTGCAGGAGGCTTTTCCTGTGTACAGTGCCTTAAAAATCAACAGAGGCCTCAGATTGTCTCCAGATTTTTAGCAATGCGTATGTTTTGTCTGCAATATGTTATAGGCATTATACATACACTCCTTACAATCCACTGATTCATTGTAGAAAGAATTCAGAACTAGAATTCCTTATTAAACCTGCTTATATTATCAAGAGTTATTGTTTTATGAACATGCGTAAAAAATGCCTAAATTACATTTTTTAACGCAGCTCTGTTCCATGTTTTTATTATTACGCATCTCTATGGAGTTAATCATTATGGTCCTAGATCCAGTAATCTGAATGGGCGCATGGACTTATGGACACACAGAGCCTACTTAGGAACCAGCACGCAGCAGCAAGCGGATTGCTATGGGGGCACTCAGGGGGGAGTGCTGGCCAGGAGCTCTGACAGGGGACCTGAGAAGTGGAGGATAGGGGCTACTCTGTTCAAAGCCATTCAACAGAGCAGGTAAGTATGACATGTTTGTAATTAAATTTTTTTTTTCATAGGTTAAGAATGTTGAGGAATGGTTTGGATTTTACTGGTACAGTGAAACCTTGGATTGTGAGCATAATTTGTTCTGGAAACATGCTTGTAATCCAAAGCACTCGTATATCAAAGCAAATTTCCTCATAACAAATTATGTAAACTCAGATGATTCGTTCCACAACCATTTTTTCATAAGTCCTTCAGTCTATAGTCCATATAAAAAGATTATAGCAATGTGATTTCAAAGCAACTTTGAGACAACTTCAGGGAATGTCTGGGTAATCTTCCTGTAATGTCGGATCCAAATCACATCAATTAAGATGAGGAGCCAAATTAGGGCTCATGCACACTGCAGCTAAAACAAAAGCTGCTTTTACAGGAATTTGAGCTTTTATTTCAGCTTGAAGAAGCTTGTGTTTTTTTGGGCTCTTGTGCACATTTTAATTGAGCTTCTTTGAACTCCTTTGAGTTTTTTTTTAGTATAAGCTTTTTTTTTTTTTTAATTCACAAACCCTCCCTAAAGTTTATGGGCACAAGTCAGATAGAAGTCGCCTTGAAGTAGTACAGGAAACTTTTCTAAGGTCGGAGCAACTTCAGTAGTGCTAATTAAGACAGTTCTCATTGACTAAAATGGAATTTCTCTTCAGGACAGGCCAGGAAATCAGGAAACCAAAGAATCAGCGTAGTGGAACAGCAAGCAGGATCAGGGATGAGAAAGAACGTCAGCCAAGCAAGTCTTCAACAGGTACACAGGAGAGAGTCTCTGGATGTGTTGACCAAGGCGAAGGCAGAGAGGGACTTAACTGAACATCTTAAGTAACCAACAGGACTGACTAACAGGATATCATCATCAGGTGAGCCACTGTGGAAAAGATTGGAGCTAGCAATTAACCGACAGCTGAATGGCCTGCTCTGAGAAGGAAGGGCTGAGCCCAGCCCTGAGAGTACTCCTCTCCTCAATGACCCCTCCCCCTCGAAGGACCACCAGGTTTGAGGGGAAAATGTCTATGGAAAGCACGGAGGAGCACAAATTCCTGGAAAAGTGCTGGAGCATGCAAAGGTCAAATGGCATTACAGGGTACTCATAATGGCCTGTTCTGGTATTAAACCCAGTTTTCCATTTGTCACCCTCCTTGATCCTCATGAGATTGTATGCTCCTCTCAAATCCAGCTTTGTGAAAACCGTTGCTCCCTTGAGGCGGTCAAATAACTCCATAACCAACGGAATTGGATAAGCATTCTTAATTGTGAAGCAATTGAGACCCCTATAATCAATACAAGGTCTCAGTTCACCACTCTTCTTCTTCACAAAGAGGAAACCAGCACCAGTAGGAGACGAGGACTTGTGGATGAATCCTTAAGAAAGTGCATCTGCAACATACTCCTCCATTGCCTTATCCTCCAAGACCGACAAAGGGTAAACCTGGCCACGAGGGGTTATGTCACCAGGTTGAAGGTCAATTGCGCAATCATATGGCCGGTGTGGAGGCAAACTACCGGCTTGACCTTTGTTAAAATCGCGGTACTCCTTCGGCAGGAAGGAGAGTGAAGAGGTGCATAGGACCATAGCCACATTCTAGAAACATGTCTTGCTGCATTGTGGCGACCAGGAGAAAACCTCTGCACAAAGCCAATCAAAAGAGGGATTGTGCCTCTGTAACCAAGGATAACCAATAACCAGCGGAAAGTTAAGTGAGGAAATAACTTGGAATTGGATTATCTCATGGTGAAGAGCCCCTACAGCCATGGACAACGGAACAGTCTCGTGAGTCACATGGATAGGCTGTAAAGGTCTCCCATCAAGAGCCTCAATGGCAAGTGGAGTGGCACGAAGCTGCAGCAGAATCAAGTGTTTAGATACAAAGACAGCATCAATGAACAGGCCTGCAGCCCTAGAGTCGATTAGAGCCTGTATCTCAACGGACGACTCAGACCAAGAAAGGGTATCCGGAACCAGGGGCTTATCCTTCTGGATAACTGGAGATGAAACAATGCCACTGGACAGGTAGGACAAGACTTCAAAAAGTGACCTGCCTGGCCACAAAAAAGGCTCAATCTCTCCCTCCTCCTAAAGGTTCTCTCATCTGCAGAGAGACGTGTGAAGCCCAAGTGCATGGTTTTATATTCACTGAACGGAGGAATGGGAGGTGAGGGAGGCAAGGGTGGGACTGCAAAGCTCGGAGACAAATGTACAGGAGGCTTCTGCAAGCGCTCCTTAAAATTCTGGAGTCAATGAAGATGGCAAACGTGATCAGCTTCTCCAGCTCAGTGTGTATATCTCAGGCTGCTATCTCATCTTTGATGGTATCCGAGAGACCATGAGAAAAAGCAGTCACGAGGGCCTCATTGTTCCACGCAACTTCTGCTGCCAGAGTACGGAATTCAATGGAGTAATCGGCAACAGTTCTCGTACTCTGTTTGATGAACATGAGGCACTTGGCAGCAGAAGCGGAGTGCGCGGGAACGTCAAATACCCTTTTAAAGAAAGCAACAAACTCTTGGTAACTCAGAACAGCGGGTTTTTGAATCTCCCATAGAGGGTTTGCCCAGGCCAAGGCAAAAGAAAGCAAAGATATCATGAAACCTACTTTGCTTCTGTCTGTGGAAAATGCCTGGGGCATCTTGATGTATATCTCAACCTGATTGAGAAACCTCCTGCATTGAACTGGATCACCCACAAATCGCTGGGGAAGCGGAGCGGAACCAGGAGCGTCTGTAAGGCAAACTGATCCATACAGTGATCCTGCTCATCCAACCTGGAAAAAATATTACCAACAAGTGGATTGACTGCATCTTCTGTATTCATGGCCTTCGCCTACTGTCAGAAACCAGGAATCAGACCGAGACAGAAGTGAAGTTAAAAATCCCACCTGTTTAATAATAATAATAATAGTAAAAGGTAAACAGAGCAATGTAGTCAAATCAGCCAGAGTTCGATAACCTGAACGGATAGTCAGACAAGTCAGGATGTCAGGAAACTGGAGAATCAGTGTAGTGGAACAGCAAGCAGGATCAGGAACCAGAAGGGATGTCAGCCAAGCAAGTCTACAACAGGTACACAGAAGAGAGTCTCTGGATGTGTTGACCAAAGCGAAGGCAGAGAGGAACTAAACTGAACAGCTTAAGTAACCAGCAGGACTGACAAACAGGATATCCTTATAAGGTGAGTCACTGTGGAAAAGATTGGAGTTGGCAATTAACCGACAGCTAATCGGCCTGCTCTGAGAGGAAGGGCTGAGCCCAGCCCTGACAGCAATATTGTCTTTCAAAAATGATTTTATATTCTATGTAATATTATGGACAAAATTATAAAACTGTACATTCAAGAAAGCAAAGTGGGACTTTTAGGGTACCAATAACCATAAGAAAATTTTTTACTTTATTCACAAAGCTTAAAACTCTTACCATAAATATGATAATTTAATATAAAATTGGATTGGAAGAGATGCAAGGGAGATTAACAACATCAAACAACATGAGGTGAGGTAGCCTACCAAAAATGATATCAAACAAAAAAAATCAATATGGCACACCAACCACACATTACATAATAGTACACAGAAGGCACAATATAATGACAGAGAACATGGTCTATCTACCTGACAAGGATAAATGACAAAATCCAGGTCTTATATAGTCGCCTCAATGGTAACAAACAGACCTCCAGCAAAGGCAGCAATGGCTGTGTGAGACCCAAGCAGCTTAAAAAAGTGCAACACAAAGGGTCAGCTGACAAATCGACTTTTAGAATTTTCTTATGGTTATTGGTACCCTAAAAGTTCCACCCCGCTTTCTTGAATTTACATTCTAATAGGGATGAGGTACTATTTCGGTTGGGATCTAGCATCTAGTTTAAAATTTTTAAATAAAATGTGGAAAATTATCTTTTTCCTATTTTGACCAATGCTAGTAGTTTTACTGTAAATAAAAATGTTACATTTGATTTTACAATTTGTCCCATTTAAAATGACACAAAAATTATGTGATACAACGTACAGCACATGCATTTGCAAACGTAAACTGTTGCTTTTTTTTTTAAATATTGCATATTTTTTATGCAACATTGAAAAAAATAAATCTCAAAAAAGTTGAAATTAGTTTTTTTAATATTTTGACTGTTGTTAGTTATAACAAATAAAATTGAAAAAATGTATATATTAAATTTAAAAAATCAATAAAAAAATTGAGGTTAACTAGGAATACATTTAATTTAAAGTGGTTATAAACCCTTACAAACCACTTTGACCTACAGGTAAGCCTAGATTAAGGCTTACCTGTAGGTCCAAGAAATATCTCCTAAACCTACACGGTTTAGGAGATATCTGCAAAAAGACAGGCACCGCTGTCTATGGCGCATGTGCCGTAGACAGCGGCGATCAGGCGCACTGAGCGCGCCGCTGCTAACAGCGATATGCCGTGAGTGGCGGCTCCTGTGCGCATGCGCGGGAGTGACGTCATTGCAGCTCCGGCCAGTAACAGCGCCGGAGCTGCGATACCTACAAAGAAGATGGAGGCTCCGTGCACCAGGGGACAGCGGTGACATCGCAGGCTCCTGTGTCAGGTAAGTATGCTTTACCTTTGCAGGGAAACAAATCAGGGTTTACTTCCACTTTAAGTAGGTTTGCAGTCAGATTGTGATGTGTGGTGAGTCTAACGGAGCCTAAAAAAAAAAACTGACAGGGCTTCTCACCCTTATCTGCTTGTTCAAAAAAACTAAAGAGAAGAGCTTGAGTTGGACATACACATAGAAGCTGAATCCTGATTTCTTATTATGCATTCTTGCTTTGTCCAGTGACTTGAAGTATTCATGCCAGGCGTTCTTCATAACAGCCAGACCCCCACCCACAGCCAAAACTAACTTCCACATGAGACTTAAAGTGGGGTGCCCCCTAAAAAAATAAAATTTAAAAGCCAGCAGCTACAAATACTGTACTGCAGCTGCTGACTTTTAATAATCGAACACTTACCTGTCCCAGGGTCCAGTGATGCGGGGGAACGAAGCCCCCCTCGTTCCCCGCTCCGCCGGCATTCTTACTATGGGTACCCGGCTGTGGCTTCACAGCCGGCACCCACTGCGCATGCGCGAGCGGCGCTGCGCGCCGTGATACGCCGTGCAGTCATCTGGGACACGTGACAGGTCCCAGATGACTGTGCGGCGCCGAGGGGAAGTGATGTCAGTGCCTGGGCACTGAAGGTGGCATACTACGAGGGACCCCCTAGAAACAGGCATTTAGAGGTGAGTAAAAACATATTTTTTCCAATTATTTATTTATTTATTTTTTATATGATTTTTAAGCTATTTTTTATTTTTTTTTGGTGGAAACGCCACTTTAAAGCGGAGTTCCAGCCTGGGTGAAAAAATAAATTAAAGTCAGCAGCTACAAATACTGTAGCTGCTGATATTTAATATAAGGACACTTACCTGTTCAGGGAGCCCACAATGTTAGCACCCGAAGCCGACCCATCCATCAGCTCCAGGTGCGGGCACCGGCATTCTTACTAATGGAAACAGGAAGTGTCGCGCTGCGCTTTCTGCGCCTTTGGGTGGAACTCAGCTTTAATTGCACATGAAATGCAAAAAGTTTAAACAAAAACGATAGTTGTCTAAAATCTAAGATTTTAGCTTATATTCACTTAGTGTGCACACAACTACATCTCGAGACAGAGAAATGAACGAATGCATCTAAAGGCACTAAGAATTTATGGGAACATCTGGTAACATGCACCTCTACATTGGATTGCAGTGTTAGTGTTTATGTACATTTCAAGGAAAAGATCTACAAAGACAACCTCATAAAAGAAATTTAGTTTTCTCTAGAATTCAACAACTCAAGCCACATTTACAACACCTGCAAAGAGCATGATGTGCCAAAAAGGAGCCAAGATCAAATTACTTTTCACAGAATACATTTTGTTAAATGCAAAAATGGTAAAAAAAAAATTCCCCTTATAAGAACAAAGATCTTTTTGTCGCTACAACTGATCATAATTATGGGAGGTGGTACATTAGTGAGACCCTTTGAAATATTCATAGTGTAACCTGGAAACAATTTAAAACAAGGGATCTTATTAGTGCCTTTTGGAGGTTTGCAAAAAAACTGATGCTTTAGTGCCTTGATCATATGAATAATACCCATGGGATTCCGCAGAACTGATTGTGAGCTGGCTGGGAGCGAGTAAAAAGGAAACGTGTTTCATAACTGTAAACTTTGTGTGAAAATAAAGGAAGACAGAGAAAGTTGTTGTAAGTAGACTTTATAAGATGACAGAGTATTATACGCTTCCTGTACAGACATCCCGGGGTCATGTACGGATCACCGTGTAGCATCACCATTCAGCTGTAGAACACAATTGGCAGCAAGTAGCATCTGTTTATTATGACCAAAAATACTGGGCCTCACTCATCTGGCAGAAAAAAAAAAAAAATCTACTTGCTCTAGCCTGCTATAAAGCTTTTTTTTTTTTAGACTGAAATTTATTAAAGCAGACCTACCAGTCATTTTAAAAATATTCTTGAATACATTTCTTACCCAAGTTACAATTTACAAAGTATTTTTTAATAAGTCTGTACCTTTTATCATTACAGTAGCCCTACACTGAAAAAAGTCAAAAGTGGTTAGGTTGCTAGGTACATTTAGTTTTTTACTCGACTGCATTAAATGGAGCAGTGATTGATTGTGTTGGTCTGCTTAGGGTTTCCTGGGCTGAGAGTTTGACTACTCCCATCTGCCTCTGGAAGAAGTTTCAGGAGCATAGGGCAGGGAGATTCAAATGATCAGCTGAATATTTATAATGCCCTAGCCAAATCCCTGGAAAGGGAAGTCCAGAAGGTAGCTTGAGAGATTATAAATGTGCAGGAGGCCTGAACAGATAGTTCTTTCCCTCACGGGAGGGTTCCAGGTTCTCTTAAGGCTGCTGCCCCTGGAAGCAGCTGCAATAAAAACAAGAAGCTGCAATCTAGGTCTCAGCATCTGCTGGGCTGAGGGCCTGAGTATTACATTGCAGGCACTAATGCTGGAGATACATATTGCAGAAACTGGCACCAATGCTAGGGGTTATTATTGTGGAAACTGCTACCAATTCTGGGGGTCATAATTGCAAAAACTAACACCAATGCTGGGGGCTATTTTTGCAGAAACTGGCACCAATGTTGTTGTTTTTTTATTAGGGAAACTATACACCAATGCTGAAGGTTGTTATTGCAGAACCTGGCACAATGCTGGGGATTATTATTGTGGAGATGCCGGGGGTTATTATTGCAGAAAATGGCACAGATGCTGGGGGGTTATTATTATTATAAACTGGCACTGATGCAAGGGGGTTGCAATGATGCTAGGGTGCTATTATTGCAGAAGCTGGCACTGATGCAGGGGGCATTATTGATTAAACTGGCACCAATGCTGAGGGTTATTATTGCAGAAACTAAGACCAATGCTGGGGGGTATTTTTGCAGAAACTAGCACCAATGCTGTTTTTTTTTATTAGGGAAACTAGCACCAATGCTGAGGGTTATTATTGCAGAACCTGGCACAATGCTGGGGATTATTATTATGGAGATGCTGGGGGTTATTATTGCAGAAAATGGCACAGATGCAGGGGGCATTATTGATTGAACTGTCACCAATGCTAAGGGTTATTATTGCAGAAACTGGCACCAGTGCTGGGGGTTACAACTGTGGAAATTGGCAACAATATTGAGGGTTATTATTGCATCCACTGACATCAGTGCTGGGGTTATATTGTGGGCAGTTAGCATTCCCACCTGTAGGTGTCTCTATACCATTATTGCATGGGCAGGGGAGTCTCATGAACCCTTAGCGATTTCAGTGTCTTGAGAGAAGTGGCCTGATTGAAAACAAGAGACTTCGGTGGCCATTTTGGGTGAGGGAACCATTTAAATAAGGAAACCCAAGCCATTTTCACACATTTCTGGCCATTGTAAGGACAAGGACAGGAACCTACTTGTGGGGGAGAGCATAAGCATAGGAAAAGGTTCCTGAAGAGTAGTGACAGCTCAGGGTAGGCTCCTTGGTCATTGCCAATACTCTGGTGTTCAGAGCAGAGACGTGGAGCTAGTGTGAAATGCTTATGTGCCCTACATAAACTTTCTAAGGAAAGGTACCCCCCGCTAGGTGAAGTCATCCTCTGGTAACACTATTGCTGAATATTGCACTGTAACTCTTCTGCATCACTATGCTTTTGTGCCAAAGACTGTTTTGCTTGATTATGCAGTACAAATGCAAGGACTTATAAAAAAAATATATTGTGCATTATTCAGTGTGTTAGTGGCTACTCTGAAACAAAGGTCCTTATCTTAGGCCCTGCCTGCACTATGGGACTTATTTTACTCCTAGTTTTTCAGTGTGACTTACTGTAAAAAGTATAGCAGGATTTTAGGACATTTTACAGTGTTTTATGCACCCACACCTCATTTTGTAATAAATGGGAAGGGGCCCAATTTGACATTTTCACCCTGAGCCCCGGATGACCTTGTACTGGTATTGATTTTAGCAAAGCCCACCTTCCGCCATGGCCACCAATTAATACAACACCATGAACAAAGATGTCACCTTGCTTTTGTAGGGAAAATCAGATGAACATGTTATCAGGAGAAGTACCATGATCTCTGTGAAACCTATTTAAAAAGCACCTGGAGATATTACACATATTTCTGTCCTTGGGACCACGTTAAAGTTTTGGAGACTGTTTGGGTTCTAATTAATACACAGTATATGCAGTTAGTAAAACAAACTTTACAGATATTTTCAAAAGAGTGGGGAAACGCCAGGATGTCATAAGCGTCATGATAGAGCACAATGATGAGTAGAAATTGGCGGAGAAGAGAGAGGAATAGGAGGGAGTCAGCTTAATACCCAGGTAGTCTAGAGTTGAGCCGGCCCAGTGATATGGGAAGGCAGATTGGAGTTGCAAGACCAGAGAATCCGGAAGGGAGATATTCAGAGCGGTGGATTTGCGTGGATTGATCTGGAGCCCCGAGATAGTAGCAAAACGGTTTAAGAGAGATTGTAGGTTGGGTAGAGAAACTATCGGATTAGTAAGAGTCAAAAGAGCATTGTCTGCAAACATACTGACCTTATAAATCTCACCCGCGTATGAGATTCCCGTAATGTTGGGGTCAGCTCTAAGGGCCATAGCCAACGGTTCAAGGGCTAGGATAAAAAGAACAGGATAAAGGGGGCAACCCTGCTGTGTTCCCCTAAGGATAGGAAAGGAGGGTGATAAGCAGCCTGCATAGCGCACAGCCGAGGGTTAGGAGTAGAACCTAGCCAGCCAGGAAAGGATTGAGTCTCCAAAACCCCACCGCTGAAGCACATATTGTAAAAAGTCCCATGATAGGGAGTCGAAAGCTTTATATATATCCAGCGAGAGGAGAAATCCCGGAATTTTGCGTTGGTGCAACAAGGTGATCAAATGGACAACCTTTCGGACATTGGGAGGATGTAGACTTAGCCGGGTTCTGGTTGTCACCGGTAATCGGTAGAAGGCGGAGGGATTCCAGGATTGCCTAAGCTTCCTCCGGGGATGTCAAAGTGTGGCTACGGCCCTTGTAAGAGAAGGAGAGCTTGAAGGGAAAGCCCCAGCAGTATCGAATCTGGTGAGCCAACAGGGCAGATGTATAGGGTTTCATCTGTCTCCTCTTCATAAATGTGGCTTAAGAAAGGTCTGTGAAAACCTGGTAGCAGTGTCCCTGAAACTGCAAGTCAGGTTTGTCCCTTGTTGCGGTAATAGGTGAACTTGATGACAATATCACAGCGGGGTCCCTCATGCTTCCTGGGGCCAAGAGCTTGATGTATGCAATCAAACTCCATTCTATCGATGGAAATAGCAGCAACCAGCTGCTGGAATAGAGCTGTTACTGTGGAGGTGAGATCTGTGACCTTTTCAGGAATGCCTCTCAGGCACAGGTTGTCTCTGCGTGCTCTATTCTCAAAGTCATCTAAACGAAAGAGGGCAGTTTCCAGTTCTCTTTTGAGGTCTGTAATGTCTTGCTCATGATTTTCTAGGACCGTGGCTGCCGCGTCCATCTTATCTTCGAGATCATTAGTGCGGGAGTCCAGTTCCCTGATCTCTTTAGTGAGGCGCTGGCCAGTTTTGTAGTGACGGCCGAGAGTTCTGTTTGCAGCATGACTTTAAAGCGGGCAAGGAGGTCAGCATCGCGGAGCACCGGCTGCTGAAATGGGGCTGCTTCTGAGGCATTACTCACAGCAGAGGATCTCGGAGGGGGATTGCTGGAAAAGTTCCTGACTCAAGGCCGGTGCTTCCAAGATGGCGTCTGGCGGGAGGCCTCCGGCGGGTTCCGCTCCGCTGATTTAGCACTGGAGGCCATGGTCCTTTTCTCCATATGGCGTGCAGAGGTTTGGAGATCCGGGGTGGCGTAGGGAAAGCCGAAGAGGCCCTCTTAAATGATAAAAAGGTGGCCGATGTGTGCAAGCGGTGAGGAGCAAGATTACCAAGTGGCCATCTTGGTTCGCTGCTCCCGAGCGCCCTCCCCCCCATATGAATACTTTTTCAAGGCACTGTATATACTGCCTAAGCGGAGGTGGAGCAACCAGACTGCTGGCTGCTGCTCACAAGTAGGAGATCATTGCCCAGGCTCAGAGATCCCACTGGGAGGGATGCAAGCTGCAGATGTGGAAGTAAGTTGGCAGGGTTTTGTGTCATGTTTTGAGAGATTGTGTGCAGGGACTCAACAATGGATGTTGTGGCAGTGAGGGTCGGGAGGGGGATCGGGGCAGTGAGAGCTAGTTGAATCTATAGCATGCATCATTTGTGTGTATGCCACTGCTTAGTGACCTCTGCAATTATGGCGCAATCTTTATCAGCGTTTAGCTCCCAGTTGTGTTGACTTGTATTGAACTTAATGGGCAAGCCTGTCAAACTCTGCAGCCTGAGTTAAAAATGGTACGAAGCAAAGCATCATGCCCATGGTATGTAATGTTAGCATTTGGGTGTGTGCTCAGCCCCTCATTTATATACTTCCCCCATCCCCAGCCACCTGTTTGAAAGAGCCCTTTGGCCTCATTCACACCTGGTATTTTCATACCATCTGCACTCCTCTCCCTGTACTAACTACATGCCATCATAATTTTTTCTCTCTACTTCTCTCCTGTATATACTACACACTGTCTCCTACATGTACTAGATGTTGTCATACACTCCGCACTCCTCTTCTGCATATACTGGCCACAGTTATACACTCCTCTACTGCACATACCCAGTGTCATACACTCCACACTCATTTCCTGCACATACAGTACAGTAATTATTACCTTGATCGTTTTTTATTTACTCATGGTGACTGGCTACATTTAGAAAAATGTGAATTATGGGCGTCACTAGACCTGAGCACCTGGGGCATATGACCTGGGTCCTCAGGTCTGTGACCTAATGCCAGCGATAGATGGAGCAAATGTCTTTCGCTTGATTTCTTTCCTAGACATACTGTCATACATTCCACACTCCTCTCCTGCACATATCAATCACTGTCACACACTCCACAGTCCACACTCCTCTTCATGTATATACAAACTGCCATCACACCCTTCACACTCCTCTCCTGTGCATGCTAACTGACATACATACCTTATTTCTGTCCTGTACATACCATTTTCATACACTCCACACACAGCTTTCCTGCACATACCATTGTACACCCCGCACTCCCTTCCTGCACATACCATTGTACGCCCCGCACTCCTTTCCTGCACATACCATTGTACACCCTGCACTCCCTTCCTGCACATACCATTGTACACCCTGCATTCCCTTCCTGCACATACCATTGTACACCCCGCACTCCCTTCCTGCACATACCATTGTACACCCCGCACTCCCTTCCTGCACATACCATTGTACACCCCGCACTCCCTTCCTGCACATACCATTGTACACCCCGCACTCCTTTCCTGCCCATGCCATTGTACACCCCGCACTCCCTTCCTGCACATACCATTGTACACCCGGCACTCCCTTCCTGCACATACCATTGTACACCCCGCACTCCCTTCCTGCACATACCATTGTACACACTGCACTCCTTTCCTGCACATACCATTGTACACCCTGCACTCCTTTCCTGTACATACCATTGTACACCCTGCACTCCCTTCCTGCACATACCATTGTACACCCCGCACTCCTTTCCTGCCCATGCCATTGTACACCCAGCACTCCCTTCCTGCACATACCATTGTACACCCTGCACTCCTTTCCTGTACATACCATTGTACACCCCACACTCCTTTCCTGCACATACCATTGTACACCCCGCACTCCTTTCCTGCACATACCATTGTACACCCCGCACTTCTTTCCTGCATATACCATTGTACACCCTGCACTCCCTTCCTGCACATACCATTGTACACCCTGCACTCCTTTCCTGTACATACCATTGTACACCCCACACTCCCTTCCTGCACATACCATTGTACACCCCGCACTCCCTTCCTGCACATACCATTGTACACCCCGCACTCCTTTCCTGCACATACCATTGTACACCCTGCACTCCTTTCCTGTACATACCATTGTACACCCTGCACTCCTTTCCTGTACATACCATTGTACACCCTGCACTCCTTTCCTGTACATACCATTGTACACCCCGCACTCCCTTCCTGCACATACCATTGTACACCCCGCACTCCTTTCCTGCACATACCATTGTACACCCCACACTCCTTTCCTGCACATACCATTGTACACCCCGCACTCCTTTCCTGCACATACCATTGTACACCCCGCACTTCTTTCCTGCATATACCATTGTACACCCTGCACTCCCTTCCTGCACATACCATTGTACACCCCGCACTCCTTTCCTGCACATACCATTGTACACCCCACACTTCTTTCCTGCACATACCATTGTACACCCCACACTCCTTTCCTGCACATACCATTGTACACCCTGCACTCCATTCCTGCACAGACCCTTGTACACCCCGCACTCCCTTCCTGAACATACCATTGTACACCCCGCACTCCTTTCCTGCACATACCATTGTACACCCTGCTCTCCTTTCCTGCACATACCATTGTACACCCTGCACTCCTTTCCTGCACATACCAATCTCCCCCCCACTCCCTTCCTGTACATACCATTGTACACCCCGCACTCCTTTCCTGCACATACCATTGTACACCCCGCACTTCTTTCCTGCATATACCATTGTACACCCTGCACTCCCTTCCTGCACATACCATTGTACACCCCGCACTCCTTTCCTGCACATACCATTGTACACCCTGCTCTCCTTTCCTGCACATACCATTGTACACCCTGCACTCCTTTCCTGCACATACCAATCTCCCCCCCACTCCCTTCCTGCACATACCATTGTACACCCCGCACTCCTTTCCTGCACATACCATTGTACACCCTGCACTCCCTTCCTGAACATACCATTGTACACCCCGCACTCCTTTCCTGCACATACCATTGTACACCCTGCTCTCCTTTCCTGCACATACCATTGTACACCCTGCACTCCTTTCCTGCACATACCAATCTCCCCCCCACTCCCTTCCTGCACATACCATTGTACACCCCGCACTCCTTTCCTGCACATACCATTGTACACCCCACACTCCTTTCCTGCACATACCATTGTACACCCCGCACTCCTTTCCTGCACATACCATTGTACACCCCGCACTCCTTTCCTGCACATACCATTATACACCCTGCTCTCCTTTCCTGCACATACCATTGTACACCCTGCACTCCTTTCCTGCACATACCAATCTCCCCCCCCCCCACTCCCTTCCTGCACATACCATTGTACACCCCGCACTCCTTTCCTGCACATACCATTGTGCACCCCACACTCCTTTCCTGCACATACCATTGTACACCCCGCACTCCATTCCTGCACATACCATTGTACACCCTGCACTCGCTTCCTGCACATACCTTTGTACACCCCACACTCCTTTCTTGCACATACCATTGTACACCCCACACACATTGGCAGCTGGTGCTCAAAATTTTTGGGGGGGCGCAAACAAACAGCCTCACTGTGCCATCAAACGCTGCCACTGTGCCCATTAAACGCTGCCACTGTGCCCATTAAACGCTGCCACTGTGCCCATTAAATGCTGCCACTGTGCCCATTAAACGCTGCCACTGTGCCCATTAAATGCTGCCACTGTGCCCATCAAACGCTGCCACTGTGCCCCAAGTGCTGCCACTGTGCCCATCAAACGCTGCCACAGTGCCCCAAGTGCTGCCACTGTGCCCCAAGTGCTGCCACTGTGCCCCAAGTTCTACCATTGTGCCCCAAGTGCTGCCATTGTGCCCCAAGTGCTGCCATTGTGCCCCAAGTTCTGCCATTGTGCCCCAAGTGCTGCCACTGTGCTCCAAACGCTGCCACTGTGCCCCTTAAGTGCTGCCACTGTGCCCCTTAAGTGCTGCCACTGTGCCCCTCAAGTGCTGCCACTGTGCCCCCTGCCTGCCCTCTGCACTTACCTTGTCCCGGTGTGCAGCTGGTGACGGCGCCAGGCGACGAGCGGTGTCTCCGTCGGATGTCTTCTCCCGCGCTCCTCCTGTCTTCTGCTATGATTGGACGCCTAGCGTAGCGTCCAATCACAGCGCCTGTGACTTCAGCCAATCAGGTGACAGGTAACAGACCTGGCAACCTGATTGGCTGAGAGGCGGGTCTGTGTTAGGGAAGCGATGTATTCGCTTCTCTAACACAATACTGTGTAATCAGCGAACGCACAGCAGTGCGCCCGCTGTTTACACTTAGGGAAGCCTATTAGAGCACACCGCTCTAATAAGGTCCCCTATTAGAGCTTACAGCTCTAATAGGGGCGCTTCCAGAAACACCCCCCCCCCCACTGTAATTCAGATGCCCGGTGCCCGATCAGGGGTCGGACACCTGAATAGGGGGCGGCAGCGGTGACAATAGATAGATTCATGCAATGCATGAATCTATCTATTGGTGATAGAGCGGTGCAGGAGAGGGGGGGGCGGCGCTCCTGCGCCCTCTATGCACGCACCGCCACTGCCCACACACCTTTCCTGCACATACCATTGTACACCCTGCACTCCCTTCCTGCACATATCCTTGTACACCCCACACTCCATTCCTGAACATACCATTGTACACCCTGCAATAGTTTCCTGCACATACTGTAATTCCCTCTATACTTAAATTAATTGCTCACACATAATGTACCTTCTGCAATTGCTTGTTAAATGCACAGCAAAAAAAAGTTCTCCCTGGAACTTTTTTGAAATGTTGTCAACTATTGCTATGGTAATTTTATGCAAACGTCACAGTCCTTTCAGCAACAAAACATGGCATGATTACTGTGCCTGTAAGCTTCCTCTCAGCTCTGTTTTGTAGCAAGAAAATAAACTAGTGGTAAGTCTGAGCAGTGCTCTGATTATAAAGGCTCCCTTGCAGGAACTCCCACACAGCAGAAAAACTAGACCACTGAACATAAATGACTTAAGCTGACCATAGACGGTTCGATTTGAACCATGTATGGGCAGGCTGAATGTACCCAAGTTGATCGATTGATAAACTTGGGTACAACCAGCCTGCCAGATTTTACATGCGATTATGACTTGTGACAGTTGTACACAATGGCTCGGCAGGGGGGGTTCCCCTGTCAACTCTGTTTGTGTTAATAGGGGAATCAAGCTCAGGGGGGTCTGCACTGATGGAGGGGGGTATTTCCTGAGGGGGGTCTGTATTGATGGAGGGGGGATTTCCTGGGGGGTGTTCTGCACTGATGGGGGTTTCCTGAGGGGGGTCTGCACTGATGGAGGGATGATTTCCTGAGAGGGTCTGTATTGATGGAGGGGGGATTTCCTGAGGGGGGTTTGTATTGATGGAGGGAGGGATTTCCTGAGGGGGGTCTGTATTGATGGGGGCTATTTTCCTGAGGGGGGTCTGCACTGATGAAGGGGGGTATTTCCTGAGGGGGTCTGTATTGATAGAGGGGAGATCTCCTGGGGGGTTGGTCTGCACTGATGGGGGGTTTCGTGAGGGGGGTCTGCACTGATGGAGGGATTATTTCCTATGGGGGGTCTGTATTGATGGAGGGGGGATTTCCTGAGGGGGGGTCTGTATTGATGGAGGAATTTCCTGAGGGGGGTATGCACTGATGGGGGGGATTTCCTGAGGGGGTTTGTATTGATTGAAGCGGGGGCTTCCTGGAGACGGGTCTGTATTAATGGAGGGGGGATTTCTGGAGGAGGGGAGCCTGCACTGATGGAGGGGGGATTTCCTGAGGAGGGTCTGTATTGATGGAAGGGGGATTTCCTGAGAGGGGTCTGTATTAATTGAGGGGGGCCTGTATTGATGGAGGGGGGGTTTCCTGAGGGGGGTCTGCACTGATGGAGGGGGGAGGATTATCCTGAGGGAGGGGTCTGTACTGATGGAGGGGGGTAATCCTGAGGGGGGTCTGCACTGATGGAGGGTGGGGTTATCCTGAGGGGGGTCTGCACTGATGGAGGGGGGTGGTTTATCCTGAGGGGGGTCTGTACTGATGGAGGGTGGTAGTTTGTACTGATGGTGGGGGGTCTGTACTGAGGGAGGGGGGTCTTTACTGAGGGGTGACTATAGTTGGTGGAGGGGGGTTGCCCCAAGTTTTACCACACCGGGTGACACCAACCCTAGTGATGCAACTGTTCCTCCCCTCCCTCCACCTCTTCTTGTGTGTGGGACACACAGCGGGTATGTACCGCTGTGTCACAGAGATTGGGTCTGAAATGCCTGGGTGGCCGCTGTTACAAAGTCCCGCCTCTTAGACCTGCTCTTGCGATAGACAGAACACTGATCCAATGCCGGGAAATTGAATCAGTGTGAGGTGTATCACAGGAGCCGGGATGTTACAGCGATCACCCAGGTGGGCAATTCAAATCCAAGCTCCGTGACACAGCGGGAGGTGGTGACAAGGTTGCATTTGGTGGGCACTGCATTGATGAGGCTGCATCTGGTGGGCACTGCACTGACAAGGTTGCATTTGGTGGGCACTGCACTGATGAGGCTGCATTTGGTGGGCACTGCACTGGTAGGCTGCATTTGGTGGGCACTGCACTGATGAGGCTGCATTTGGTGAGCACTGCACTGACAAGGTTGCATTTGGTGGGCACTGCACTGACAAGGTTGCATTTGGTGGGTACTGCACTGGTAGACTGCATTTGGTGGGCACTGCACTGATGAGGCAGCATTTGGTGGGCATTGCACTGATGAGGCTGCATTTGGTGGGCATTGCATCGATGGGGCTGCATTTGGTGGGCACTGCACCGATGAGGCTGCATTTGTGGGCACTGCACTGATAGGGTTGCATTTAGTGGGCACTGCACTGATGAGGCTGCATTTGATGGGCACTACACAGATTAGGCTGCATTTGGTGGGCACTGCACTGATAGGATGGCATTTGGTGGGCACTGCTTTGATGAGGTCGCTATTGATGGGCACTGCACCGGTAGGCTGCATTTGGTGGGCATTGCACTGATGAGGCTGCATTTGGTGGGCACTGCACTGATGAGGCTGCATTTGGTGGGCACTGCACTAATTAGGCTGCATTTAGTCAGCACTGCATTCATGAGGCTACATTTGGTGGGCACTGCACTGATGAGGCTGCATTTGGTGGGCACTGCACTGATGAGGCTGCATTTGGTGGGAACTGCACGGATGAGGCTGCATTTAGTGGGCACAGCACGGATGAGGCTGCATTTGGTGGGCACAGCACGGATGAGGCTGCATTTGGTGGGCACTGCACGGATGAGGCTGCATTTGGTGGGCACTGCACAGATGAGGCTGCATTTGGTGGGCACTGCATGGATGAGGCTGCATTTGGTGGGCACTGCACTGATTAGGCTGCATTTGGTGGGCACTGCATTGATGAGGCTGCATTTGGTGGGCACTGCACTGATGAGGCTGCATTTGGTGGGTACTGCATTTATGAGGCTGCATTTGGTGGGCACTGCACTGATATGGGGGATCGGATGAAGACGGACCGTCGGTCCGTGTTTATCCGATCTGCTCTGCAGACGGATAGAAAAATAGGATTTTCCTCCGTCTGCAGAATCGGGCCATAGCGGGGACGGATGATATCGGGTGTCAGCGGATGTTCATCCACTGACACCCGCTATCCCATAGGGATGCATGTATGTCCGTATTTCATCCGAAAAGGGATGGATGAAATACGAACATACGGTTCGCACGTGTGAAAGGGGCCTTACTCTATGAGGATGTAGCGGTTGTACAAACAGACCTGCAGGTCCTAATTTGTACACCTGCACCTACAAGCCTGTCAAATTCTGACCTGTGGCTATTTGTACAATTAGTGCGTGTACTCATAGCATAACATAGGCTGCCTGCACACAGTTCCACTCACATTAAAAAACAATAATTCACACTGGATCTTTATTTATTAACTCAATACAGTTTTATGTTTTAGATTTAGCAGGAATTTTGTAAGTTATACTTTGTTTGTGTCTGCTAATAATGATTTTACTGTATTTTTTGCAAAAATATTGCTTTGATATTTGGAGGGGGGTGCTGTCAGGTTGGATGTATGGGGCCCCGTGGTTTCTAACAGCAGCCCTGACCGATACCCCACCATAAAGGAATTTTTGTAAATGTGTCACGTTGTGGCAGACGTGTAGAGGAAAGCCTCTAATACAGCCATGGCTCTGAGACCATTGTCTTTGTGACAGTGGCCACGAGAGCGCTGCCCGGTGTGAGTGCCTGTAAGATGTTCCATCACCTGGTGTGTCGCCAGGAGCAGGTCAGATCACTGAAACGGGGGATGGCAGCTGACCCCGGACAGCAGATGCTTGATGGGCCGCTAGCAGATGGTTGGTGCAGCAGGATTGGTAACACTCAGCAGGTGAAGAACCAGCAGGGACCAGGTAGCATGCAAAGCAGAGCTGGAAAATAACTGGATGCAAGCCAGGTCTGCAAAAGACAGATGCAGGCATAGACGGCGGACAGAGAATGGTCAGGGTACAAGCAAGGGTCGGCAATATAGAATTAGGCAGGTGACAGAGCAAATCCAGAGACAGGCCAAGGTCAGGGTAGGACGCATTCAAGCAAGGTCAAGGCAAGCCAGGTCAATAACAGGAGTCAATACAGGAACAAATGCAGGAACAAAGTTAATCGCTGCAGATCAGACAGAACTGGCTAATAGAACTGCTGCAGTTTATATAGTGTCATTGGCGCCAACATTAGCGGCAGGCACGTGTGAGTGCGCGTTCGCAAATGCGCACAGTTATGCAGAGGCAAGCCGGCACCCGCACATCTGCGCCTGCACACCCAAGGACGTCTAGAAGCTTCAAGCTAGACTAGTGCCAGTGCTGTCCTGACATTATGGCTCTTTTCACCATAACCAGTCACCCTTTAGGCTGGGTTCACACTTAAAACGGATGCGGCTGACAGCAGGGGTCCGGTGCGTCCCTGTTCTCCGTTTCAGGGACAAATCAGACCTGAATTCGGACCTGAAACTGAGCCAGAGATGCACACGACTCCTGTGTAATTTGCATCGCAGCCGCCCCGGAGATGTGTGAAGCGGTTTCATTGAGAGTCAGTTACAATCTCCTGTCATGCGAATTGTATGCGGGTAACACACATCCAATTCGCATATGCTTGAAACCAGCCTGACGGCGCATTTACACTGCTACATTTTAACGCATATTTTAAAATGCGGTAAAACACGTCCAACTTCCCCTTAATAAAAAGAGCCTCTGCTCCCATCTCATCACCGCAGTGCAATGTCTGTTGAAAAATACTGTACATGTCTTTACTCTGTGTATTAGTGTGTTAGGAAGCCCATAGATGTTGTTGGCAGTGCATTAAAAAGCATATAACAAATTCAAAAACACCATGAAAACGCATAAAGAACAAAGAAAATGCGGGTCAACAACTCTACCTAACACAACAAAATAACGCACCTCTACGCACAAGCCTAGATCTAAATTGATAATAAAAGCAACACTAATGTTTATCATGAAGATGCTTTTGATTACGTTACTGCAATAGTTCAGTGTCAGCTTTGATAGGTGAAAATATGCCATGTACTTTTTGGATATAAAATGTAAATAAATAGTTAAGATATGGCTACATTTCAAATGCACCTTTTTTGTCTTGCATTATTTCAGTTATTACAATGTGATGTCATCAACATTTATCTAAAAAAAGGTGCTGCTAGATTGTGTGTGTTTTATGAAGTATAATATGTTGTATAAATTAATGAGGTGTGGAAATATAACACTAATCCCTTTTTTAGAGAGTCTCCAACTAGACCTGAATATATTAATCAAGTCAGTGTAAAGGTGGTCTCATTTTTAAATCAGATCGTTTTTTATTGAAATTTAGAAACATACAACAAAACAAAAAACACAAACAACCATGTATACATAGATACACAATATGCAAGGCACATAGGTATATGAAAATAAGTGCTGACCAACTTACATTTCTATTGTTCACAGAGTATACTTCAATCTAAGGCACTTTTGGTTATCTATACATTCAAAATCAGATGATTTGGACGTTCAGCCTAGTTATCTGCATTAATATAGGTGTTATCAATCATACTAAGATATAGCAGTGCATATCAAGTAACCTATCTTTTGTGCCCTAGAGTATATCCCGTTTGGCCACTGTATTTATACATATGTATATAATATTAATTATATACCCTCCTCACCCCCCCACCCCCCCCAGCCAGCCTGTAGCTGGGAAGTGGTGAAGTTGGACTTCCTCTCCCAACCTACTAGGAGAGGAGCTTTACAAGTGTGCAACACAAAAAACTATATACAACCTACTTTGTAAAAGACCTCCGCAGGCCAAAAGTGCTTTTATGTTTACTATCTCTCAAGAATATTAAAATGAGCGGAAAGTGAAGCGTTAATTTTGTTGTGAATTATTGCCTCTATTTCACCTCCTTTTCAATCTATGCATAGGGACATGTTCAAAAGTACAGCACAGAAATTACATCTATATATTGTTTGAGGCGTTCCTCCCACCCAAAATTCTGTTGTGAACCAAACTAAATGGTGCTAGTCCCGGTGTGTCTAACCATGGGTCCCATATGTTTTTAAATTTATGGGGGCTTCCTCTGTGCTTATATGTGAGCTGTTCTCTAATAAGAGAATCATTTACAGATTGTAACCATTCCTTATGTGTAGGGGGGGCTGTGGATATCAATTTCCTGGCAATACGTTTTCTGGCTAAGAATAGTACCCTAAGAACGGCTGTGTGTGTAGAAGGAGTGTAATCTTCTTCGTCTAATAGGCCTAGTAAACAGAGTTTAGGTTCAGTGCTAAGTTTAAGATTCCATATACTATTAACAGTATTCATCACTGCTGCCCAATATCTCTGTAGTTTAGGACATCTCCATAGCATATGAATCAGCGTTCCATTATTGAGCATCGGGGACAGAGGGGGTCATCCCTTCTGTGCCATTTATGCAGTTTCTCGGGTGTGCGATATATGCAGTGGATAATAAATAATTGAGTAAGCTTTTGGGGGGCGGACAGAGACACTTTCAGCACATTGTCAAGTACGGTATTCCACTCTTCACCTGTAATTTGACCCACATCCATTTCCCAACCGAAAGGTGGTCTCATTTAATACCTTCAAATGCAGAAGTTATCTAGTCAGTTAGGATGTGCTTGAGGAATTTAGTCCGTATATAATCATGGTCTTTTTAGATCTTAAAGCGGAGTTCCACCCAAAAATGGAACTTCCGCTTTAAGTGATGGTGACCCCCTGACATGCCACATTTGGCATGTCATTTTTTTTGGGGGGGGGGGGGGAGCGGATACTCTCTTTTTAGAGGCACCCACTTCCTCCCGGGGCTCCGCGGCGCTGGAAAGATGTTCACCTCTCCCCCCTCCCTCCGTGCAATTTGCTGGGACACGTCACAGCCAGGCACCCCCAGTCAGAATTCCGGCGCCGCAGAGAGGAGGGGGAGTGGAGCAGGGCTTCGTACGCCTGCATCACTGGACCCTGGGACAGGTGAGCGTCTGATTATTAACCGCTTCAGCACCGGGCCATTTTTCACCCTTTCTTACCAGAGCACTTTTTGCGATTCGGCACTGCGTCGCTTTAACTGACAATTGCGCGGTCGTGCGACGTTACACCCAAACAAAATTGACGTCCTTTTTTTTCCACAAATAGAGCTTTCTTTTGGTGGTATTTGATCGCCCCTGCGGTTTTTATTTTTTGCGCTATAAACAAAAGAAGAGCGACAATTTTGAAAAAAAGCACAATATTTTTTACTTTTTGCTATAATAAATATCCCATTTTTTTTTTTAAAAACTATTTTTTTCCTCAGTTTAGGCCGATACGTATTCTTCTACATATTTTTGGTAAAAAAAAATCGCAATAAGCGTATATTTATCAGTTTGCGCAAAAGTTATAGCGTCTACAAAATAGGGGATAGATTTATTGCATTTTTTTTTTTTTTTTACTAGTAATGGCGGCGATCTGCGTTTTTTTTTTCGTGACTGCGACATTGCGGCGGACACTTCGGACACTTTTGACACATTTTTGGGACCATTCACATTTACACAGCGATCGTTGCTATAAAATTGCATTGATTACTGTGTAAATGTGACTGGCAGGGAAGGGGTTAACACTAGGGGGAGGGGTTAATGTTTTCCCTAAATGTGTGATTCTAACTGTGGGGGGAGGGGACTCAAGGGGAGGAGACCGATCATGTGTTCCTCCGTGCTGGGATCACATGATCGGTCTCCTGCTCGCTGACATCTTGCCTCGGCGTGTCTTTCGGGTATCGCGGCTCTGGCGCTGTGAGTGCACGCGGGAGACTTCTTTCTGGCAAGGTCCGGTGTCTGCCGGGCTTTCAGCCGAGAATCCCCTGTGCGCATGCGCCTCTGCAGTCAGCGGCTCATTTCAAGGGGAATATCTCCTAAACCGTACAGGTTTAGGAGATATTTTTTTTTTACCTACAGGTATGCCTTATTATAGGCTTACCTGTAGGTAAAAGTTAAAAATTTGACTATACTACCACTTTAAATATACTATTAAAAGTGTTTTGCTATATTTGTTTGATGCATGCAGAAAAATGCCTGTAAATCCTGCCACAAATCTTGTGAGCTGATACTTCCTGTGCTTTCCACCTATGCTGTTATCAGTTAGCATTGTTCTCTCTGTGAACTTATTCTCCCCCAAATAAAAATTAAAACATTAGGAGAAACATAAATAAATAATAAATATATATTTATTATTTAATTTCATTGTGGCCTGCGACCAGTTACTAAATCACTTAAAGGATAAGTTCACCTTTGGGAACATGTTTTTAGGGGCAGCACAGTGGTGTAGTGGTTAGCACTCTCACCTAGCAGTAAGAAGGGTCACTGGTTCGAATCCCAACCACGACACTACCTGCCTGGAGTTTGCATGTTCTCCCTGTGCCTGCATGGGTTTCCTCCGGGTACTCCGGCTTCCTCCCACAATCAAAAGACATGCAGGTAGGTTAATTGGCTTCTGTCCAAAAATTGGTCCTAGTATATGAACGGGGACCTTGGCTTGTGGGCTCCTTGAGGGTAGGGACCAATGTGAGTGTGCAATGTACAGGGATAGGGACAATTGTAGACACTCACTCAGGATGGACTGGTGTCTTTATTCAACCTTACTAACTATGAAAACTATGTTCCCAATCCTGCAGATGAATGCCACTCAGCCACACCCCTGACATGTTTCATCACTACAAGACTTATTCCCATAACCCCACTACAAGACTTATTCCCATAACCCCATGAATAAGTCTTGTAGTGATGAAACATGTCAGGGCGTGGCTGAGCAGCATTCATCTCCAGTGAATATCAGCGTTTGAGCCTAACAGAGAGACGGTATAATCAAGGTCACACTGTGTTACACACCTCGGGTCCGCCGTGACTATTGGCCATATATATGCTTTGAAGTGGATTTTGCAGTGTTGGATACTTTGGAGTGGAATTTGCTGTGGTGAACCTAGATTCATTTCTGCTGGTTTTAATTTTCTAAAATGTGAGTGAATCGGTTAAAGCTTAAATTTGTGCATTTTAATAAATTATTTTATTGAATTACACTATTGGAGCACTTTTTCATTTACATGCGGGACAACACTGTAACACTGAGTGGTTAATACGGAGGAATCACCGACTGGCTGTTTGAGATCTTTTAAGCGCATTCGCCTGTCGTGAAAGTGCAGGCATCAGGATCTGGTGAGTTTCTTATGGGAGAGGACACATTGAGCACAGCGGTGTGGTGGAAGGTTAAGAAGAACATTTGAATACTTTTGAGAAGATTCACTGTCTCTTTAACCTGTTGCTGACCGCCCGCCGTCAATTGACGGTGGAGCGGTGCAGCTCTTGTGGCAGGCCGCCGTCATATGACGTCGCTTGCTTTTTGGCCACTAGGGGGCGCGCGCGTGTGCCCGCCGCGTCGCCGGGGACCCGATGCGCGTGCCCGGCGGCCGCGATGTCCGCCAGGCACCCGCGATTGCCCGGTAACTGAGCAGGACGTGGATCTGTGTGTGTAAACACACAAATCCACGTCCTGTCAGAGGAGAGGAGACCGATGGTGTGTCCCTTGTACATAGGGACACCGATCGGTCCCCTCCCCCAGTCAGTCCCCTCCCCCCACAGTTAGAATCACTCACATAGGGAACATATTAACCCCTGCAGTGCCCCCTAGTGTTAACCCCTTCCCTGCCAGTCACATTTATACAGTAATCAATGCATTTTTATAGCACGGATCGCTGTATAAATGTGAATGGTCCCAAAAATGTGTCAAAAGTTTTCAAACTTGTCCCTCTTCTTTTGTTTATAGAGCAAGAAATAAAAACCGCAGAGGTGATCGAATACCACCAAAATAAAGCTCTATCTGTGGGGAAAAAATGATAAAAATTTTATTTGGGTACATCGTTGCATGACCGCGCAATTGTCATTCAAAATGCGACAGCGCTGAAAGCTGAAAAATGGCTTGGTCAGGATGGGGGTGTTCGTACCTGGTAGGCAAGTGGTTAAAGGAGCATCACTTTAATTATTTTTCAATTGCTTTTCGTTGCTTCTGTTTGGACACTATATGAACAGTGTGGCACCTGTAGTATTACTTTATTTCTTTGTAGAAATTATTGAAATATTTTTTTCACGGAGTTAAAGTTTTTATTCACTTATCATGTGGGAGTGTACACATATTATATTAGATTATATGATTTTGTCACATTTATATGTATTTTACACATGAATTATTATTTTAGATGAGTTTAGATTTGTTTAAGCGCTATTATCCAACTTAAGTCCAGTGAGGACCACAGTTTGATCATTTAACACATATTCCATTTTTAAGTAGCTGCTTTAGTTTAGTCTAGATAGTACCCTTCCTGTGGCGCAGTGGTTGGGGTTTGGGTTTGGGTTGTGGCGGTTTATCCAAATTCCTACATTTTTGATTCTATAAGTACCAACAACCTTTGCGGCTGTCAGCTTGTAGTTCTCAAAGAACTACCAGGGCACTCGAATAGTTCAATAATTCTTCCTATCGGTGTGAAACTGCCTAGCTGTACAATGTATGGGCAGACAGTTTACACCAGTGATGGCGAACCTTGGCACCGCAGATGTTTTGGAACTACATTTCCCATGATGCTCATGATGTTATATAGCTGTGTGGCTTTAGGTCCAGTCAGATGTTATTAAAAGGCTACTATTTTTCAGAAACAAATTAAAATAAAAAAAAAAAAAGGTAAATTTTTCAGGATACTGCTTAGGCAGAATAATGTTCTTAGATGTTGCTTATAAAATATAAAATCTTCAGTTTCTAAGTTCAAGACCACTTTAAAGCAATTTCACTTGCAAATTTCATTGAGCGCATAGGCTGTCCCAGAACCTCCCTGACCTCCTCTGGGCCCCACATTTTTATAGGCATCTCTCCCTTTTTGATAGTGGAAGAGGCCCCTTTTCTCTGGAAATCATTCAAAACAAGCCTCAGACTTATCTATTTGCCCAGGCATTTGAGTAATGTACCAACATCCAGCCATTCTATCTGTTCAGTCTTTACCTCACAGACTTGTATTTGATTTATTTTATGGGCTTAAATTGTTTCCTTGTATCATATCTGAGAAGGACTTGTGGGTCCCAGTGGAAGGCTTGTTCCATATAAATAAAGTTTTATGCTGAAGGAAATAGGATAAATGAGTTTAAAGGAAAACAGAGCTTTAGTGTCTGGATCATTATTGCTGGTGGAGAAGAACATTATGATGGATAGCAGACATAAGGTGATGCAACCATGCCTTGCTGCAGACTGCCTTGTTCGCACCTGATGCAAGGGAAGCTGCCATTACTGGCTTCAGGACTCTCATCCTGACTTTGGCTTCAATAATACAAGGTGTGTCATAGGCTGTATGTTTGCCAAAGGTCAGTAACTCGCCAAGCAACCAGGCGAAATAAGCAATCAAGGCTTCAGGAACTGCAATAAATAAAGTCAGCAAAGTAATAGTTTCTGTTTGGAATAGGTTAATAGAAAAATGTTACTATAGAAGCCTTTATGACAGCTTTGACTGAGTTCTTTAGATCAAGGGAAGCTGATGGATAAGGATTTGCTGATGGATCATTGGCTAGTATGCATTCTGGGGTTGCCTGAAACATGATGTTATCGTATATGGTTTTATTCCCTACTGCAGTACTCCAAGTTTTTGGAGATTTAAAGTGGTTCTAAAGCCTAAATATTTATTTACCTTAAAGTGGAAGTTAAGCAAAAACTTTCTAACGCTAAATCTACTCTCAGCCACATTCCAAAACGACCTAACCCTGTAAAGAAAGAATCGCTATACATACCTTTTCTAAAGCCGATCTGGTCCAGTCTCCAGCAACGGATGCTGTGTGCAGGAGAGAACCGACAATGGCTGGGAAATGATGTCACCCATAGACTTACTATGGGACTTTCATTGATGGTCGTCTCTACGCCTACACAGTGAAATCGCTGCTGACAGCTCAGCACAGGACCAGATCGGAGCGGCTGCAGAACAGGTAAGTATAGCGATTTTTTCTTTACAGGGCTAGATTGATTAATAAAGATAATTAAATGTTTAGGCATCAGTATCCGCCCCCACCCCCTTTTACTTACCTGAGCCCCTCTTTCGATACAGCACTGTGCATTTCTGCAGCTCCTCTCTCCCCTCAATTCCGTGTCTCACTGGCTTTGCTGGGGCACCAGGAGCTATTGGCTCCCACTGTTGGCAATCAAAGCCAGTGAAGAGGGAGTGGGGGGGGGGGGGGCAGTGCCGAGCCTTGCGGTCTATGTCAATGGACACAGCAGGGAAGGAGCGACATCAAAACGTCACTTCCACCCATAGCTCTTACAGACATTTAAAAAAAAAAAATGCATTTTTGTGTAAATATGAGATCAAAGGTCTTTTTGACCCCAGATCTCATTTAAAAGGTCATGTCATGCTTTTTTTTCTATTACAAGGGATGTTTACATTCCTTGTAATAGGAATAAAAGTGACACCATTTTTTTTTAAAAGAACAGTTTAAAAATAAAAAAAATAAGAAAACATTTTTTAATGCGCTCCGTCCCATCAAGCTTGCGTGCAGAAGAACGGATACATGAGCAACGCCCACATATGAAAACGGTGGTCAAACCACACATGCAAGGTATCACCGCGATCATTAGAGCAAGAGCAATAATTCTAGCTCTAGACCTCCTCTGCAAAACATGCAACCTGTAGAATTTTTTAAACATCACCTATGGAGATTTTTAAGGGCAAAAGTTTGTCGCCATTCCACAAGCGGGCGCAATTTTGAAGCGTGACATGTTGGGTATCAATTTACTCGGCGTAACATTAACATAATCAAATTGGGCTAACTTTACTGTTGTCTTATTTTTTTAATCCAAAGTGCGCTAGTAAGACCGCTGCGCAAATACAGTGTGACAGAAAGTATTGCAGCGACTGCCATATTATTCTCTAGGGTGTTAAAAAAAAAAAAAATGTGTATTTTTTATATATATATATATATATATATATATATATATATATATATACACACACACACACACACACACACATACATACATACATACACACACATTTTTATATGCAGATATATTTTTTGCTAGAAATCTACTTAGAACCCCCAAACATTATATATATATATATATATATATATATATATATATATATATATATATATATATAAAATGTTTGGGGGTTCTAAGTAATTTTCTAGCAAAAAAAAAAATTATTTTAACTTGTAAGCATCAAATCTCAAAACGAGGCTCTGTCCTTAAGTGGTTAAAGAGGATCTTTTTCACATTTATATACAAAATAAAAAAATCAGCAACTATAAAGACTGTAGCTGATGACTTTTACAAATTAGGTATATGCCAGTCCATGGACTCCGGCACGATCTTCCAGCTGCTGTTTCTTCTCACCACTATGTCCCCAGTGCCATCATTCTAGGTTTGGGAGGTGGCTGTGACTTTCAGATGAGTCACAGTGGTTCCCCATTGTGCATTTGGGACATCATGTGATGGAGAGAGACTGCTCCTGCAGCCTCCTGGGATGTGTTGACATGGAAGGGGCTGTAGGATGAGTGGCATCATCCTTAGATTAGAATTGAGGAAGTGGTAATTGGAAAAAAATGGTACTAGCTGCCCCTCTCCCCTGAAAAAAACAGAAACTCAGCTGGGGAGGGAGACAATGAGTGGTATTTCACTTTTTGAGCAAAGTTCTGCTTTAATATAAACTTCCAAAAGAAACTTGAAGTAAAACAATGTAGAAAATAATGTAATTGCATGAAAAACAATATCAAGACAGTTTAATTGTATATGAAATACAGTATAAATTTAATAAAATGTTGCATTAAAAAGTAATCATTACCTTGGTATGTGTGATCTTCATTGTGCCAAACATGCAAAGCAATTAGAATATGCAGTATGTGGCAAGGGGTGTCGATTGGGTATCTATGCTAACGACAGGAATCTCCAAGGAGACTGTTCAAAACTAAAGCAGGTGGTGCAAGCTTTTAGCTACCCACTCTAGATCTTCTCAAGTTTTGGAGCGCTACCTCCATGGGCAGGATAGTGTTCACCTTTTCTATGCAAACATGTGTGGTAGGGGGATAGCCAAAGTTGTGTGATTAACTTTTGTGGCCAGGTATAGAGTTCGAATTACCTCTACCAGTAGGTGAGAGAAGCACCAAGATTCCCATCTTTGGTTCAAGAGAATAGTGAAGTTGAAATGCATGGTTAATAATGTCAACTCATCATAGCAATACTGGATCAGTTTTGGGCATTTCCAGAAAATTTTAAATAAGATGCTCTTGTCCGGAGATTCATTTAGGGCACAGTGGGGAGTCCCTACCCCAAAACCCACACTTTCTTAAGGGGGTGCAAAATACACAATATGTAGGAGGATTAATGTTGTCTCATGGAGGGGACCTGGCTGCGTTTGAACATAAACCTATACTAAGTACAGGTTTACAAAGACAAACTAGAGATGTAACATGATATTCATGGCAGCACATTCCAAAAATGAAATATATACCAAAAGGAAAAACAAAGAATGGGGTCCTTTAACCACTTCCGCATATGTAAGTCCTAAGTTTGAAGTCCGGTGGTCCGATTTCCGATAATAGTGGTCTCTGCGGCAGATTCGCAGCAAGATCACTTTTATTGGTGGTGGGAGAGGGGCCCCCCTCCCGCCGCAATCTGGTACCCTCCGCCGCTTACTGGAGCCGTCGGCAGCGGCGGAGGCGATCGGATGTTGTTCCGTGCTGGGTATGGAGATGAGTGAGGGGAAGATGGCCCCCACCCGTCTCCATACCATTGCAGGGAGGAAGCAACGTCAAAACGTCACTTCGGCCCATAGCTCTTAATGGGACATTTTTTTTTAATAATAAAAAAATAAAAAAATGTATAATGTTTGGGGAGTAAATTTCTAGCAAAAAACATTTTTTTTAACTTGTAAACAACAAATCTCAAAAAGAGGCTTGGTCCATAAGTGGTTAAAGGTGCCAGACATTACCCCAGGAAACGGAAACATGACCCTTTTGGTAAAATTCGAAATCTTTAATTTTATCCAGTATGATTAAAATCAGTTCAAAAACACATCATGAAATAAAACATCAAGCCATTCCCTGAATGCTAATCTCTGCTACCACAAACATACCTCCCGTAAGCCAATACATATATTAAGATATGGTTGAATTGCAAATAATAAATTAAGGAACTGCTTCAAAAGAGGTTGGATGGTTATTTAATATGCAGAGTGGTGTACAGAGGTCCCAACTCGTTTGACAAATTAGTTTCTCTTCAGGAGAACCTCTACATAATAAATTAGTCTGAAAATAGTCCTGATTGGGAACACCCCAGGTATCCCCAAGGGCTGTGATGGCACAAGGGTACGGGATTATGGAAGGCAAAGTAGCCCCCTCTAATGACCACCGGCAACTAAGAGCCCAATCTTCACCCATCAAGCGGGTTCCTCTCACTTGAGGACCTTCAAGGACTGGGTACCCTTTCATGTTTAGGGTCCACTCCCTTGGACCTGTACAGCACCCTGCAGGAATGCCTTAGCGCTGTGGTGTCCAGGATTCCACTTTGCAGGGTCCAGCACCCGGAGGTCGCATTACATGCAAAACCTTGCAGGATCTCGAGTCTTCTTTGCGAGGCTCGGGTACCATTTATCTAAGCATATCGAGCCTGTGTCAAATGGATCTGATCGGTCAATCCCTTGATTCATTTAAGAACCGTTTGTGGGACTAGAGACCAGGAGCTCAGAGAGCTCAAACAAACGTGCCCATCCACCTTGCAGACACTGGTAAAAAAAACTGATGTACTTCCTGTCTAAGACTTTGTCTACCAGTGTCCATTCACCTAGAGATGGTGTATAACCCAGTAGATAATTAATATTAGCCTAACTCTGTGTCTCATGATGTATGAAAAAGAAAAATGAACTGATGTGGGCTGAAAACGCCCAGAAAGTTTTTGGACTGTTTTTTTGTGTCTGCCTTGCCCATTTTAATTGTCTTTTACTAAACTACCAAGACCCACCTACTCTGCCATCTCCACAACAAAAAGGCTAATCATTTTGTAGTCCCAAGGTAAGAAATATAAAAGGATAATTACACTCCTTGAGAAGACACAGGACAGCTCTGAATTACTGGCCAGATCAACTGTTATTTTATTGCACTCATCGAATATATATAACAAAATGCTTCCAATGGTATATTTAATGCTAAAGTTTGATCTGCTTACATTTTGCCTGGTCTCTCCCCTTCCAATCCCCCATGTGTATATTCGTTCAGTTTTGTAAAAAAAAAAAAAATAATAATTTTATAAAATAAAATCTTATTTACAAATCAGAATTATCAGTACAAATACATCTGAAGAAAATACATACCAAACAAGCAGAGAAATTTCATAAACATTGGTGAATTTGTGTTTTGTTATAGTAGGAAGCCTTTATTGATTTTATATAAAATTCTGAAAATGTTCTCAACCTAAGCCATATAAAATATCTACATAATAGATAATATATTACTAACAATGCACCAATCAACTGGGTACATGAACCTGACAACTGCAAATGGGGTCATGTAAAGCAATGCTTTTCAGCTAGGCTGCTTTTCGGTGCAGATATATACACTTAAGAGTCAAGATGATAATATGGCCTACTAAGTGTCCAGGGTGAATAAATGTAGGAAACTGGTGGAAAAGTAAAATTGGGGATGTGAAGCCCAGTGGAACAGACATCGGGATTTTACATTCCAAAACCTTGAAAGATTGACTATAAAAGCTGACGATTGTTGATCAATTTACCCTTCAACAAAGGCCCAGGATAAAATTGCAAGGTTAGATGTTTGGTAACTACAAAAACACATTCTCTATTATCTAAGAGGGCAGAACAAAAAGCAGTGCTACAGGTTACTGCAGTTAGTTATTGTCCTTTTGAAAGGGTAAGTTTACTTTCTTACTGCCTAGGCCTCCTGACCTAAACTAACCCCTTCCTCTGTTACTTATTTAAGGAAGTAGAACAGCCATTGGCCTCTATGTTTACATTTTGCATAAAAAAAATGTTTATTGTTGACTGTGTCTGTGCAGCGAAACAAGTGAACGTTAATATATCCCTGTCCATCAGCATAAAAGCACCCTTCTTTTGCTCCGATCCTACTCTATTCAGCTGCTGGGAATGAGCGGGAAGTCTGTTGTAAGCTGTTCGTTTCCAGAGTCACTCCTAGTGTAACAGCACCGATTGGCCCAGCACTGGCCCATGGAGTGAATGACATGCTCTTCCAAACTGGGAAGCATTTCTTTTTGTTCTAGCAAGGAATAGAGTAGTGGAAGTATGAAGAAGGGATGTATAAGCTGCATACATTTGGCTTATTAAAACAAACCTGTGGCCTTGACTGAAAGGGCAATGTACAGATTTGCCTACTAACACTATCTATCTTCAAAGCATCTGTCAATTTTTGATTGCCTGCTGCAGTGTCCTCTTGACTCAGCTGACTAATGGATGTGTCAAATATGGAGTGAGTCTTGTTGCCCTTTCTCTATAGAAAAAAAGACAAAAATTATGAACACCTAGTTGCCCAGAGATGTTCCAGGGATCTAGAAAATCTGAGTGTGTGTAAAAAGTACTAACAGCCAAATATGCTCATTACCATTACATTAGACCAATGCTTAGCCTCATGCGGAGACTGATGCTAAAACTGGGTACTCTGCTTCCCTAACTAAATAGGCAATGTTGTCCGAAGTCTAGTGAACAACACTTTCCTGAAATATTTTGTTTTCAAAGTTATGGTTAAAAAATAAATAAATAAATAAGTGATAGGACTCTTGATCTTCACATATATATATCACATAATTCCATGATCCATACTTTTTCTCTGAGGAAGCAGCCAACCTGAGAAAAAGTGCATTCTGGCTTATGTGTTATGGTAACATTTCATTTACTTCCAGTCAAATAATAAGAACAAGTTATGCTATGTCCACAATCCGCATTATTGCTGTTTATCAGTTGTGTTTCCTATCTGTCCTTCAAAAGATAACTGACTTATTAACAAAAAAAAAAAAAAAAAAGAAAGAGTAGAGTTCTGACAAATGCACTATGGTGCTACTTAATAAAGGATGACTTGAACCTGTTTTCAGAGGCAGATTAGCCAGGAGCACAAGAATGAAAAGCTTTAGAGAACGGTTTCCATATTGACCAGGCTTATAAAACAAAGTCATTGGTGGAAGGCTTCTAGACGTATTTTGTTTGGATCTTCAGGATGGCGCGATGCAATTCCATATCGGAGTAACATTTCAATATAGGGTGGCCAAAATTCCTCGCCAATTCTAATATAAGGATCATGAGGAGAATCCAAAGTTTTGCTGATAAGGGCCTGAAAGATAATAAGCAATGAAGGTTTAGGCAAATTAGTAATTAGATGTCAAAATAATTACCCTCTTTCACTTAACTGCTTCCCGCCCAGACCATTGTAAAATGACGCCCTGAGCAGGAGCCCTATTCTTCTGGGTGGACGTCATATGACGTCTTTCACAGGCTGCGCTCTAGCGTGATCAGTGTACTGACCCGCTGCTGGTGGATCGTGGGCAGGTGACAGGTACTGTAGATCTTGTCCTTCCTTGCTGACCCCAGGAACCTGGACAGGCACATGGGTGGCATTTACTGGAACCAAACTGTATTTTCCTCCTGCAGCAGCTGAAAGCCGGATTCTCTTTCTCTCCTTCCCGCCGGCATTCAGCTGCCGCAGGAGGAAAATACAGATCGGTTCCTGTAAATGCCGCCCCTGCTCCTGTCCAGGTTCCGGGGGTTTACTATGCCTTAGTTTGTGAATGAACAGGGAGACTGTGCAGCTCTTCCTGTTCATTCATTCTGTGCAGTGGAGGCTGCAATGATAGAGATTGAGGACTGTGTCCTCAATCTTCTTTCTCTGTCTCAAAAGTGAGACATCAGGGGTCTATTTAAAACCCTGATATTTCACCAAAGCCTCCCCCAACAGGACTGTATAAAAAATTGAAAAAAAGAAAAAATACTGACACTGTCTACTGCCCTACTGATGGATGCTGTCCACAGCCCTATCTACACCAACCTCTACCCTACTGACACGTCCATTGCCCTACTGACACCACCCACTGCCCTATCTACACCAACCTCTACCCTACTGACACGTCCACTGCCCCACTGACACTGTCCACTGCTTTGCTGATTGACACTGTCCACTTTTAAGGTAGGCTAAGTTTATATTTTTGCAATGTTTATTTTATTAAATTTTTCTTCTTTCTTTCTTTTAAGTTTTCCTTACTATTTAGACCTTGTTACTTAATTTCTCAAAGAAAAAAAAAAATGATCAGTGTGAACGGGCCGAAAAATTGTATTTTATTTTTTGATGTCATAATGTAGAGAATAATATTTCCTTTCATTTGAGCCCAGTCTTGCCACACAGATTTACTTGAGGCCTGAGCAAACCTCTTTTATTGTTCAGTTAGAGAAATCTTGACAAAGTCTTCAAAAACGCCCCCTTGCTGTGAGTGACAGGTGATTTACATATCTCATGCACTAGCCTGAGAGAGGCACATCCTGTGTAAAAAAGTTCACAATTCACATCCCCCTCCCCTCCAGCTCTCCCAGGATTGGCTGCCTTTACTGTGTTTCGACTGGATGTTTTTCATCATGGGATGCAGTAAACAGTCAGCAGACTATAGACAGACAAGTGATTTAGGGGACATGTATGTAGTCAGAGGCCATGTATGTGGGCAGAGTAGAACATCCAGTGATCTGATGATAACCTGTCTCAGGCTAGTGCATGATATGTAAATCACCTGTCACTCACAGCAAGGGGGCGTTTTTGACAAAGTTTTCAAGACTTTTCAAGATTTCTCTAACTGAACAAAAAAAAAAAAGAAGATTGCTCAGGCCTCGAGCAAATCTGTGTGGCAAGACTGGGCTCAAATAAAAGGAAATCTTATTCTCTACATTATGACATCAAAAAATAAAATAACATTTTTCAGGTTTACATCCACTTTAATTTAACAGTGCATGGTGGTACAAACTGAATGGTGAAGTAATCATCACTATTACAGCCTGACTAGTTAATAGGAATATACAAAAGGCTAAAGAGGGTGGGGCCAGGGATTTATATACATTACATTAGCTCAGGATTTGGGGCTCCCAAGCTGCAGAAAGAGCTTTCTAAAGGCAAATGCAGACCCTTCTGAGTACTTACTTGCTTAGCACTGCTTGAGTCTGACCAATACGCCCAGGTACACTTTAACCCTTCCGCTGCCAGGTTCGCAAGACGTAGAGACCTGCCTGTCAGGTGAAAGCATTTAGGTGGCTCCACTGCCACTCGATTACCTCCACACCCCCCCCCCCACCCTGGTAACAGAGCTGCCCCCCACATGTATCCAGGGCTCTGCTTGTCCATCTGCAGGCCCGGGACTGCTCTCTTCCTCTCCTTGTTGCTGACCTCGGAAAAGCGACGCGTTTGACGTCACTCCCGAATCCGCCTCTCAGTGTCCACAGCCGGGAAAGGATGTATTGCAATGCGATCTGCATTGCATTAAATTTAGTGGAGCACAGGGGAGACCCTGCATGTCTCACTAAAGAGAACCGGTCAACAAAAAAGGATCACACAGGGGACTTTTTGTCCGCTATTTGATAAAATAAAAAACGTTAAGTTAAAAAAATGTAAGTTATACCCAAGCACATAAAATCCCCCCCCCCCCCCCCCACATATGCACGTAAACACATGCAATAGGGGCACCTAAGCATGAAAAAGTAAACTGCAATAAACAGGTCACATATCGCCGTGCACGCTGGGGTGAGCAATATTTCCAACACCAGATCTCTACCGTAATACTAAACTAATAACCTATATATTTTAAAATGTCGCCTATAGGAAATAGAAAAAATATAGAGTACTGAAGTTTTGTCGCCATTACACGGACGCATGCAAATCTAAGGTTTTACATGTAGATTTTACTCAGTGCCCCCTCGTCTTTTACAATTAATAATTGGTAATTCATTGCATTAGTATGCCCTAAAATTTACTTTACCGAATTCAACCCTTCTGGACAGAAATACACTCTGTAATCTCACAAGTTACGACATAAACCTTGGACTACTCACCAGCGCAGTTTCTCCTTCACCACACATCTCTCTCCTTACAAATCGCTCGCCATGCACATGGTGAATGCAGCAAAACTATGTATACCGATTCATTGGAACGCGACTCACACTCCATCACTTTCAGAGTGGTTCATATGTCTCCAAAAAAATCGCAGCTATGTAAGAACTCATTAAGTTGGTAAATGATTCCCCATCCAAATTCACAGCCACTTGGGCCAATTGGTTTTACTATTGCACCACTGATCAATACAAAAGCCTGGTCAACCCCCAGGTCTAACCTGCAAATGGGCGAGCGATTTGTTTGCCCCATATGCAACATTCATCTAAAAAGGAAGTTAGATCTGAACAGCACCCCCCCCCCCCCACCGGAGAGATCTCGGAACAGACTACACATCTTCCCTCTCTAACTTCAACATGTCCTCCCCCTCTCATCTTCTCCCTCCTGTTACATTGATATCTATTAACCTAAAGTGTCACCAACCCCCTTCATCCCTTACAGATTTAACCCTAGTTAGGAGGGTTTCGTTGGCCATTGCATAAAACTTCCTATATGCATTTTATCCTTAAACCAACCCTCCTAACCCAACCAAAACACATTTTATGCTTATCCCAGAATACCCTTTCCTCCTAACCCCCCCCCTTTTTTCTTTTGTCTGTCTTTTAAATACCCTCTTTATTACTTACTGGTTTGGGTTTAACCCAGTTATTTGAAGAAGTTCATTATCATTTGCTTGATAGTTTCAACCTTCCTTGATGTTGGGCACTGATAACCCCTAGGCAGGCTAACTGTTTGTACATGTTACATTTATCCAACTGTTTGTCGCCTAACATTGATTGTATAACAATATGCTTGACATATTTTACTTGTTGTACTGTATGTTTGAAAATTCTTTTCTCAATAAATCTTGTTTGGGGGAAAAAAAAAGAAATTTATTTTTTACTGAAATTTTGCATTTCCTAGACCTTTGTGGTAATATTGTGTGACATAAAAAAATTAAGCTATCACCATTTTATTCTCTAGGGTGTCTGCTTTCAGAAAATATATAATGTTTTGGGGTTTTATGTAATCTTCATGGCTAAAATTATTTTTTAACCCCTTGACGCTGGTCACACACATATATGAGGCTGCTCAGCGTTAATGCCCATCTGCCGAGCAGCGGCATATATGCAGCCCTGTTAAAACTTACCATGCTGAGAGTGCACTCCCTGCATGGTAGCAGGCGTATACCGGAAAGTTCCCGATGCATACTTGCGATCAGGAGCTTTCTGACCATGTGACCGCTGTGATGACCAATCACATTGGTCACATGATCCGAATGCCTGCCTCAGCTTCCCGGTTTTTAGAACTCTTAAAGTGTCGGGATGTGGTTAGTGTGAAAAGGTTAAGCATGTGTGCAAAATAGTGCAAAAAAGGCTCTGGCAGCAAAAGGGTTAAATATATTCTAAAATTTTTACTTTGCATGTAAAAAAAGAACGCTGGAATTAAATAAGTGTTTTATTGAGATTTGTATACCAATTATGTGCATGCATGCACTTGTGAACTTTTCTCAGATAGCTAAACGAAATAGTAAAACTAAAGGCTGGGAGAGAGAGATGACTATAAATTATAGAACCATAAAAATACTTTTCTTTGGAAGTCATTATTCTATTTGATTGGAGGCACTGTGTAAATCAGGAGATGTACAATAACAAGTCTCCAATGTATCAATATAAATTGACGTGTCACTCTCTTATCTCAGTCAATGTCACAGTGACCCAAGCTTGCAGCCATTGAGAGGAACCAAATGTTTCACAAAATACAATCACTGTACAATCACTTAGACAATAGCGTGGAGTCTGGAGGACAATTGCTTGGAAGTAAAGATCTGTATGAGAATGTCATAGTGAATTTGGCAGGAAAAAAAAAATCTGTATAGATCACCCCCATCTGATAAGCATCTGAATTGCTAGCAAGAAAAAAGTTAATTTTTTTACATGTGTCTGTTCATGTCAAATAAAAAAGGCAAAAAAAAATAAAAGAATAAAAAATGGTGTGTATTTAAATATTATTAGTTTTGTATTATAGTAATTAAAGTGGATAACCAGATACATGGATCCACAAAGCGTTTAAATCCCATGAACCCAAATTATAACACTCACTATGGATCTTCTTGGGATGATAATATCAGACACTTTATGTACAATTTAATAGAGATTTACCTCTAAAATGTCTGCTAATGGTATCCATTCTACTTGTGACGATTCAGCTGTACCCTGAAGATAGATAGGAAATGCCAGTTACATTACGTTTACTATATTTCACCTAACGTAAGTACAGTATGTAATCTCTCTTATGACATGCTTGTGAATGAATGATTCCAGAGAACAGTTTTGCTCTGTCGAAAAAAAAAAAAAACTAGGAATTGAAGGTAGTCCAGTGATCCATAAAAATCATTCATTCCCAGAAAAAAGGGTAGGTATGTCTTGAGTCTTGCTAAAATTTCAATGCAGCAACATTAATAACTTTCCTTCACATTATATTTTCTAGCCTTTTAATTGAAGAGACCATCACTTTGCCCATTAAAGAGCAGCACTCGATTAAGAAAGGGTTAGATTAGAGCCGAAATTTTGCAATGCTATTAAGAGCAACTTTATTGATACAATGTTCAATTTAGGATAATCATGGATTTAAAAAACAATTCCTTTGTGCAGCTATTTTATGGATTATATTAAAGCATTCCATGGATGTGCCTGTGGGGGCCAATCATAGCACGAGGTGTAAAACTTTCTGAAGGTGTGCAGGCCTTTATTTGGATTCACCACTAGCTTCACGTTTAGCAACAGGATCACCAGGTGGCCACTTTAAAAGGCCACCAAAAGGCAGGAAAGAAGGGGTTTTAAAAAACATTATATTAACAGCCAACTGATCACAGTAACAGCGTGAATTGTAGATCTGAAAATGATTTCAGGGGTTCCTCCGTAAACCTGACATTTTTCTCAAGGATTCCTTCATGGTAAATAAGCCTGAGAAAGGCTGCACTGCATATTACATGGAGGGTGAGTGGGACTGCTCTGAGCAGGGAAGTTTACAAAGACACATTCTTTAATTCTGATAAGAACATGGCCCCACAGCACCATGGGTCCGGCAGATGTTGCCGCCTTTAAATAGTATTCAATTCTGTGGTTGTTAAGCTAATGCAGTCTAAAGCTGGCAATACACAGTTATGGTTAGTTAAAAAACAGATGCCTTCATCCAAAGGAGGGTTGTTTGTATACTAAAAGCAATGGGTTTTAGTATACAAAGGACAGAGAGCAGCACAGAAAATGGACAGAGCACATTTACTATGGGAACTAAGATGGGTTTACAGAGTGAGGCGTCCTAGGGCACTTTTCAGATGATATTAATAGGCAATAGAAAAAATAGCCTCCGGTATGACAGGAGATGCACTCCAGTGCCATATCTTACCATTACCTTTCTAAAGCCAAAAGTACAGTTCTAGCTTATGTTGCCTTTCAAAACAAAGTACAGGTGTGCTTTGAAGCCCAGTAGAAGTTTGCCATTTATTACTGAAATGTAGCTAGTTTTTAACAGTCCTTTGTTGTCGCAATGTATAAAATAGCCTGTGCTAGTATAAGGTAATGTAAACTCTTGCTGCAGCACATAGAACTTAAAATACCAATTATTACTGTGTATGTGATCTAGCTGCATAAGGTCTTGTTTACACTGATACCAATATTGCACCTCCGAAAAAAGATCGGTGCTGGATCCTTTTTCAGAGGTGCTTGAGTGGCAGTTTTCAGGTGTTCAGGAGGGGATTTTGCCACTTCCTGCATGCGTTTCCCAATACCAAGGGGGTTTTTGCATTGCAATACCGTGCAGCAACTTAATGCCAAGCACTTGGCACATGGTTATTATTTCAGTGGGCATGCTTGGCAAGTGGCACAACCTGACAAACATTACATGCGAAGTTCAATTTTCTGCAAAGTGAAGCATCAGGTCAGTGTGAACAGACCTTCGTTTCTGCAGTGTTTCTTTCTGGGTGGGTGGTTGGAGAGTTTTACTATCCCTTTCCCATTCATGTAGATGAAGCCTAATAAAATAATAATTGACAAAGCTTCAATTGGGCTTTTAACAGAAGAGTTTATTTAACTTTAATGTTTTACAATGTGAAAAAAGTGAACGTAGAGTAAAAGTTACCTTTTTCCTCTTGACCCTCTGATCCTGTTCCTTTAGAAGAGGGAAGTTATCGGATAAAAAATCTCCAAGTGCAATTAATAATTCCTCCCTGTAGGATCCCACTTTCTGAAGCTTCGTTTTTAGCTTCTCATGTACACTTGACCGAGAGTTTAGATAAAATCAAGAAGATTGTTAAAAACACATTTTTTAATTCGATTTTCAGCAAAACCAAACAGGTCCTATTTTAACAAACGCTCTGACCTTGTCTTGCTCACAGCAACCAGGTTCTTCCTTCTATTCGCTCAAGAATATTATTGGCTATTTTAAGCAACAAATCCAATACTTTCATAAAGTATGATTGTTTTCTGGAAAGAACCCCACCCGAAAAAGATGCTCATAAAATAAGCTGCATGGTTTCTTTCTTTATACACTTCTCAGCTAAGTCTTTTTATTAGCCGACAGTTTACTGCTCTAGAGTATAACTCATCTATTTTATCCAGGGAGCTTGAACCAAGGGCCAAGGTCAGGTCATTAAACCATGGTGATTATGATTCACACTTTCTCTCCTTTATACACAGTGATACTGCCATCCCCTGCCGAATTCAGCATATTAATATGAGAACACAGCACTGCCCATGTGGCAATACCTTAGCATAAGGACAATTTAGCCATGTCATGGTTTTGGAGGGGAGCTGAAAAGGGAGCTCCGAACCTGGCTTATAAAGCCACTGATTACACCCTTGTTTAGTCTTTTTATGTGGACTTGCACTTTAAAAAAAATCAAGCATCAAGTAACCAATCAAATAATGTAATTGTACTGAAGTCAGAAAGTTTGCACAGTTTATCTTAATCTAGATGTTAAGTATTCCACTGCAACCTGAAGTCTATGCTTAAAAGCTTTGCTTTCTGCATCACCAATCTCATTCAACCTTCCAAGAGAGTTTTGAATTGGATAGTAGCTCTATGAAACGTCTTACGTAGACCATAGTTTGTTTGATTTGCTTTCCTTCCACCACGGGTGGAAGGAAAAAAAAAAATCGCTAGCTGATGGGGGAATGCCACCCACAGCACTATTGTGTTCCGCTGGCGAGGGTAGGGGGCACGCAGGTTGCCTTCCTGGCTGGCAGAACATAATGATTACAGCTACCTGCTATAGCCGCCGGCAGTAATCGCATGCCAAAAATCCAGCAGGCTGCATCGACTTGGGGTCAATCAGCCTGCCCATACATAGATTGAAATTCGGCCAGTTGCTGCTGAACCAGCTGAATTGTGAACCTTCAATAACATTTTTTTCTAGCCAAACACAATGGCTTCTAGCCCAGTAATGTAATTTATGGACTGGGCAGCTACTCGTATCATTTAGCATTAAGTGGATGGATAAATATAAAGTAGCAAACCGTATCTATTAATGTATCTAGCTACACTGAGTCCCTAAATAAATTGCAAATAACCAGTTAAAGGTGACATTAAATAAATACAGAGTTATTCTGGCTTCAAAAATAACTTTAACAAAAGAAAAAAATACCTGCTTTGGGAAATATTGGATGCCTGATTGTTCAACTCCTCCAGCTTGGCTGTGAGGGAATCCACTGCCTTCTGCTGTTCATCCAACCAGCGTTCTTCTCTGGAAGAAACAAAACAAAATACAGAAATACAGATTCCATTGCAAAGTATGCAACAAAGAATATTTTCATCAGCTCTCCTCTGCAGCTTCTTTGTGGATACCTTGAATGGCTTTCCCCGCCCCCCCCCCCCCCCCCCCCCCTTATATATTGTCTGACAGTTGTGCTGGGTATAAGGTATCAACAAAAAAACAGAAATAATAATAATCAGTACACACAATGGCAGACATAAACAAGCAGATGTTAGCAGATTTTACCATCATCTAACTGATCATGCACATTTCAACGAACAATCTTACATGGTCTATATACTGTACATCTTTTGTCTGATTAGCATCCTCTGATGTAAATAACTCCTATCCACTGGCAGGGTTATACTTTATTTCATATTTGAGAATATATCTGGGCTATGCGTTCCCAAACTTATAGGTAAGGCTCTAATCCAGCTGTTAGACCAGGATCTTCCATGGGCCACACTGTGCTAGAGACAGCAAGCCAAACTCAAAAGCTCACTGAGGTTACTGAATTCTGATACACATTCTGAGAGTGAAGATACCAATGAACAGTGTAATTTTTGCAAGAAGCAACAGTGAATGTGTAGGCAGGTGAAACAGGCAGAATTTAGGTGATAAATAAATCACTGCATAAACTGACAGCGCATAGCCCTTACCTATACATTTGGCCTTCCATTTCTGCTGTTTGCAATGCTATAAACAGCTCTGCCATTCATATGAGTATGCAAAGCTTGCAGATAGGTTGCTGAAGCCCCCTGCATGATGGGGCCAGTGATATACATTTTTTACAATAACAGAAAATGATCTATTTTCTTAAGAGAAACAAGGAGGCAGCCATACTTACCCAC
>CM053026.1:105863252-105978303 GCA_028564925.1 Lithobates sylvaticus | reverse complement strand
TATTTATTGGTTTGCGCAAAAGTAATAGCGTCTACAAACTAGGGTCAATTTTCTGGAATTTACGCAGCTTTTAGTTTATGACTGCCTATCTCATTTCTTGAGGTGCTAAAAATGGCAGGGCAGTACCCCCCCCCAAATGATGTGAATCATATGTGTAATTACACCCCCAAAATACATTCTGCTGCTTCTCTTGAGTACGGGGATACCACATGTGTGAGCCTTTTTGAGAGCCTAGCCGCGTACAGGTCTCCGAAAACCAAGCACCACCTTCAGGATTTCTAAGGGCGTACATTTTTTATTTCACTCCTCACTACCTATAGCAGTTTTCGAAGACCATAAAATGCCCAGATAGCACAAAAAAAAAACAAATGACCCCATTTTGGAAAGTAGACACCCCAAGCTATTTGCTGAGAGGCACGATGAGTCCATGGAATATTTTATATTTTGCCACAAGTTGTGGGAAAATTACAAACTTTTCTTCTTTTTTTTTTTTGCACAAAGTTGTCACTAAATGATAAATTGCTCAAACATGCCATGAGCATATGTGGAATTACACCACAAAATACATTCTGCTGCTTCTCTTGAGTACGGGGATATCACATGTGTGAGACTTTTTGGGAGCCTAGCCATGTACAGGACCCCGAAAACCAATCACTGCTTTCAGGCTTTCTAAGGGCATACATTTTTGATTTTACTCCTCACTAACTATCACGGGTACACTGAAATGTCCAGATAGCACAACCCCCCCCCCCCCCCAAATCTTGGAAAGTAGGCACCCCAAGGTATTTGCTAAGAGGCATGGTGAGTATTTTGCAGCTCTCATTTGTTTTTGAAAATGAAGAAAGAAAAGAAACATTTTTTTTTTTTCTTTTTTTCAATTTTCAAAACTTTGTGACAAAAAGCGAGATCTGCAAAATACTCAACATGCCTCTCAGCAAATAGCTTGGAATGTCTACTTTCCAAAATGGGGGTCATTTGGGGGGGGGGGGGGGGTTTGTGCTATCTGGGCATTTCATGGTCTCCGAAACCCGAAACTGAGCAGTGATTGGTTTTCGGGGTCCTGTATGCGGTTAGGCTCCCAAAAAGTCTCACACATGTGGTATCCCCGTCCTCAGGAGAAGCAACAGAATGTATTTTAGGGGGTAATTTCACATATGCCCATGGCATGTTTGATTAATATATAATTTAGTGGCAACTTTCTGTAAAAAAAAACTTGTGGCAAAATATAAAATATTCCATGGACTCAACATGCCTATCAGCAAATAGCCTGGGGTGTCTACTTTCCAAAAAGGGGTTATTTGGGGGGGTTTTTCACATGAAAAAATATTTTTTTCTGCAAGAAACTTACTTTGAACCCCCAAACATTATATATATATATATTTTAAAGCAAATGCCCTACAGATTTAAACGGTGGGTGTTGCAATTTTTTTTTTTCACACAGTGATATTTCAAACGCAATTTTTTTGGAACAAACACATTTTTTAAAATGTTAGTGCACTAAAACACAATATATTGCCCAAATGTTTGATGAAATAAAAAAGATGATCTTATGCCGAGTACATGGATACCAAGCACGACATGCTTTAAAATTGCGCACAAACGTGCATCGGCGACAAACTACATACATTTTTAAAAGCTTTTAAAAGCCTTTACAGGTTACCACTTTAGATTTACAGAGAAGGTCTACTGCTAAAATTACTGCGCTCGATCTGACCTTCGTGGTGATACCTCACATGCATGGTGCAATTGCTGTTTACATATGACACCAGACCGACGCTTGCGTTTGCCTTTGCGCAAAAGCACGGAGTGCTTATTTTATTTTAAATTTTTTTAATTATTTATTTTGCTTTTTTATTTTATTTATTTTTTTTTTATAATTTTTATTGTTATTTTAGGGAATGTAAATATCCCCTATGATAGCAATAGTTAGTGACAGGTACTCTTTTTTGAAAAAAATGGGGTCTATTAGACCCTAGATCTCTCCTCTGCCCTCAAAGCATCTGACCACACCAAGATTGGTGTGATAAAATGCTTTCCCAATTTCCCAATGGCGCTGTTTATATCCGGCGAAACCTAAGTCATGATATGCGAATACGAATACAAATTATCTGCTAAGATTGCTTTTACATGAAAGCCGACCGCTGGCTGAAAAGATACCAAGATGATACCTAAACCTGCAGGCACCATTCTGGTATAACCACTCAAAGTCCAGCAACATACCAGTACGTCGCTGGTCCTTGTTGGGCATACATTGTAATGTTCTTTTTGCAAAATATATGCCGAAGCATGGGGGCAATCCACCCCTAATGTTAGGAGCAAATCGCTCCTCCACCCCTGCCCCCTTGCTTTCGGCATATATGCTCTTTTTTTTAACTGTGGTGGTGAAATCACCTCCGACAGCCCTGGAGTCATGACTTTACGTATCGTGGGAGCAAACGCTGTTGCTGTCAGAATAAATAAACTGATGGTTAACAATAAAACAAAGTAACATTACAGTATAACAGTAAGACATACCATACCTGCAAAGCAAATACAATAAAACATAGTAAAAATAAAACAGAGAGAACAATAGATATAAAACAATAGTGAGCGAACAATAGAGCGGACAGTAGAGAGCGAACATATGAGATAGAACAATAGAGAGAGAGCAGAAAAATAAAACCACAACTATTTTTTGGCTTTCTTATTTTATATTTTCTTTGCGTTTTGTGTGTGTTTTTTTTTTTTTCTTTTATAAAAACTGTAAACTAAACGTTCCATATTAGGGTCTCTTAAAATGTGATGGCCATCTCATCTTTCGAGACCATGTGTTAATGTGCCCTAGGACTGTGTAGTGCTGTACCCTACGCTAATACTCCACTAATGTCTGGTAGTGTTTGAAACAGTCACCGATGCAGAAACCAGGTTGGTCAGGACAGGGGGGACAATAAAAGCGGGTGTCACACCTAATTAAGCGTTTTCTGCAGACACAACATCGTCTTTGGGGTGTTCTTTGGGTAGGGGTGCCAGGGATGACATATACGGAAAATGCCTCTCATGCAGTCGGCTCACTGCATTTGCGTTGGGAAGGTGGGCCATAGCACAGTTTGGAAACAGAAGGGCTATGACGATCTCTTCCTGGAATTTTTGGAAGGATCCAGTTCATCCAGAAGCTTTGTATAGCACAACGGCGTTCAGCAGAGCCAATTGAAATATGTAGACAGACACTTTTTTGTACCAGTGTCTAGCCTTACGGGCAATTAGGTACGGCGCCAACAACTGGTCATTGAGGTCCACCCCTCCCATGTTAAGGTTGTATTCGTGGACACAGAGGGGTTTTTCCACAACACCAGTCGCCGTGGAATTTAGACTGTCATATCAGCGTGAAGGGAGGACAGAACGAAAACATTCCGTGAATCCCTCCACTTCACTGCTAACAAATTATTACACTTCAAGCAGGCTCTCGCCCCCGTCTAAGTCGGGATTCTACAAGTTGCTGGGGGAAGCCCCGGCGATCAGATAGCACAGTGCCACATGTGGCAATTCCATAATCAAAAAGGTGACTAAAAAGTAATAATTATCCGTGTACAAGTGGTACCCCTTTCCCAATAAGGGTGACGCCAAGTCCCACACAATTTTACCAGCGCTTCCTATGTAGTCGGGCAGTTCTCCAGCTCTACGTGACTATCTTTTCCCTTGTAAACCATAAAAGTATATGTATAGCCTGTTGCCCTGTCACAGAGCTTATACATCTTGACCCCATATCTGGCACGCTTGCTGGGAAGATACTGTTTGATAGCCAAGCGGCCAGAAAACTTAATCAGGGACTCATCAACGCAGACAACTTGATTGGGAGTAAACAAGGCTGCAAACTGTTGGTTGAAGTGGTTTATGAGGGGCTGAATTTTGAAGAGCCAATCAAATCCAGGGTCACCCTGAGGACGTCAGAGCTCATTACCATTGAAGTGCAAGAACCGCAAGATCTGCTCGTATCGTGTCCTGGTCATGGAGGCAGAGAACATGGGCATATGGTGAATTGGGTCAGTGGACCAAGATGACCGCAACTCACTCTTTTTAGTTACGCCCATGAGGGGGGATAGGCCCAGGAAGGTCTTAAATTCGGAGACCGTAATAGGTCTCCAATCTCTGGCAAGGGTCAACTGGGGATTAGCAGATTGACCAGTGAATTGACCAGCATACAAATTGCTTTGGTCCACAATAGTTCTATAGAGCTCTTCCGTGAAAAACAGCGAATAAAAATCAAATGACGTAAAATCAACTGTTTCCACCAGAATTCCGGGTTGGCCAGTGAATGGGGGAAGTACGGGTGCTGCAGAAGTGGTGGGCTCCCAATTAGGACTGGCAAATGCAGCAGGAAGGCCACTATGGGCTCAACAGGCCTGTGCTTGTTCTTTTTCTTGGTGGCTGCGGGACACCACTCATGCTAGCCACCTCACCAGCTTGAACTGCACTTATGGGACTCAACACGTCACCAAGTGTTACTACAGTGCTGGATGTACAACCAGGAAGTACTAGGCCACTGGTGTTTGCCAGTTCACCAGTTCACCATATGAGAGCCCTGCGGTTGTTGCACCTCAATGACAGCAGAAGAATGGGGTCGAGTACGCCTGACCTTGGCACCTTGACCTTGAGACTCACAGGAAAAAGAGCTCCTGACTGTCAGCGACTGCTTCAAATGCTACAAATTTTTTTTTTAGCAATCGCAGGGATTAGGCCTGACTCTGCGAACGCTGCAGTTATGTGTTTTGTGTTTTGTAAGTGACAGTGATGGATTGATACTGTACTTGGGTGGGCTGGGAAGGGCAGGGCAGAGGGTCTAAATGCAGGTGCTAGCAGGTATCTGGGCTGATCCCGCTAACACTGCATTTTTGGGAACCCTAAACTGCTGGGTACGCTAGTATAGCTCTGATCAGATATCGATCCGTTACTACTAAGGGAGGTGTATGGTGCCTGACACTAAAACCTAACTGATATCAACCTCCGGGTGATCAGGGGGTTAAACCTTTATTTAGGTAATATACAGCGGGTGCCCTGATGCTAGAAAAAAAAACTAGCTAACCAGTGTCACCCGTTACACTAATACAGTGATCCTTTATTAGGGGTGGGGGGGGGGTTAGGGGGTCCCTACCACTGGGCCTACCACTAACTGCCCTAACACTGATTTTTGTCACTAACACCAGTACAGTGATCAAAAAATAAAATATGAACACTGCACTGGGTGACACAGTGACAGGGTGTGAAGGGGTTAACTGGGGGGGGAATCGGGGGGTGATCGGGGGGTGACAAGTGTACCTACGTGAACTGGTGTCAGTGTAGTGTTGGTGCACTTACTCTGAGATGTCTTATCTCCTCTCTGGAACAGAAAAGAGTTCCACGAGGAGAGATGACATCACTTCCCCTGCTGTGTTTACACTTACACATGCAGGGGAAGGATTTCATTCGCCAGGAACGATCACCAGGTCCAGGCCAGAAACCATTGGCCTGGGCCTGGGGATTGATCGGTTCTGAAGTGAATCTGATTGTTGCAGCCGCGTGCACGACGTATAGCTACGACGATTCACGCAGCCGGGCCAACCTGCCGCAGTATAACTGCCGCGACTGGTCCGGAACCGGTTAAAGTGGTTCTAAAGCCACAAGGTTTTTTTTTACCTTTAATGCATTTAGGTAAAAAAACCTTCTCTGCTGCAGGAACCCTCCCCCAGCCCCCCTTATTCTTACCTGAGCCCGATCCGATCCAGCGACGTGCACGAGAGCAGCGGCTCTTGCCACTGTTCCCCTCCTCACTGGGCAGATTGATAGCTGTTAGATGTCAAGCTGATAGATGTCAAATGCTGTGATGAGTGAGTGGAGGGGTGGGGCCAAGTTGCCCGGTTTATGTCAATAGATGCAGACAGGGTGGCTGAAGAGCAAACCCGCATGGGTGATCCCATGAAAAGTGGCTTTCCAAGGGGGCACTCGCCGAAGAGGAGGGGCGTGTCTTCTGATTGGCCCTCTGTTGTGGCAAATTGGGAGGGAAACAGAGTGGGCAGGAAGCCGGGTGAGCATTAGAGCCGCTCTCTCTCTTCTCCCTTCAGCTGACAGGAGAAAGGGGAGCGGGGAGGGAGATACACAGACAGCTCACAGCTCTCCTCTCCCTGTCACAAAGCATCTGCCGAGTCATCGCTTTACCGATGGGGGGGGGGTCAACGGCACCCAATAAAACTGCTTGCTGGTGTCACCCCCCTCCCCGCATCCCCATAGCAACGCCACTGCTCTCTTCAGCTGTACTTCCCTGATGGCGGCCCTGCGTGCGGAAGCCGGGAGGAGGTTGTAGGTGCTTTTTTCGTGTGAGGGTGGCTTTTTAGCCGCCCTCCCGCAAAGTGCCACTCTAGGCCTGGGCCTTGTCAGCCTAGGCTAAAAGCACAGAACTGAGACCTCTTCAGACGCAGAACTGGCCATAGTAAAAAATTATAACAAGGTTATGGCAGCTAGCTCTTGCCTTAGCATCAGTATTAAATGTCATAGTAATGATGTATTTTTACTATGGGCCGGTTGGTAAGTGGGGGGGATGTGGTACCAGTAAAACCAGCGTGAACAACAGAGACTGCATTTGCCGGTCTCCTTCACACTCTCTACTCTAGTACAGTGAGCTATGACTAAGCACCGTGTTTAGTGTGAAACATGTCAGCAGCTGTGCAGTTAGTCTGTACACAAGCCTAGATGCTTTGATTTTATTACATTTTTTTTAAATAAAGTTGAATAATTTGGAGTGCGGCTATCCAGCTACATCTTTTCTACTCTACTCTAGTACACCTATAGCATATCTATTTTCCCCAACCATCTCCTATTGCATATGTTCAGTTTCTGTCAACTTTCTGTAGCAATACCTTCACTGAAAGTATGTGTGGCCCTTTGGTGATTTAAAGAGCCACAATTGAGGCCCTCTGTATCAAGAATGTTGACCACCAGTGATCTAGTGACACAACTCACAGCATACAGTAGAACAGATAATACCAATATTTATGTTTCATGACCATGTTGCTCCCATATAGTCTGACCTCAGAGGAAAAGGTTGCCTTCATCTGATACTTCTTGAAACATTTAATGTCTGTCTTTGATGAACCACGCAGGAGAGGTCTGCGGGAGTTATGTCCTAGATCTAACACTGAACACTGTGACATATGATTTAAAGTCTCACACATAGACAGAACATGCAGACTACCATGTGGCATGAATTGCTAAGGTACATTGGTTTGAAAGGCTTAGTGTTTCCTTCACCCCATGTAGCTTAAGAACAATGCACTTGTCCTCTAGGAGAATCAGAAACAACATGGCAATGTGGTCTTTCTTTATAATGCAATAATTCTGTTGGAAGCTTTTACGATTATTCACCCTTTCTTTTCCCATTTACAAAGCACACCTGAGGGATACATTCTGGAGGGCCCACTCATACAGAAACAACCTGAAAAACTATTAGGACAATATGGCTGCAATTTACAGCAATCAATCATCAAATTATCACATAATACATTTATGTTGAGCAGTGGTATGTTTTCTATTTTACATAAATGGCAATTTGTTCCCAGTGCTGTGGGATGGTATGAGTACAAGCATCTGGTGGTCAACTGGATACTCTCTGTACATGCTTTTATATTTACACTAAATCATAGGTTTTGCATAGCAGCACTAAAGTGGAGTCATAATCACTATTCCTTGAGTATAGTGTTTTGTTTTAGAAAATCAATGCAAAACCCAAAGAGCTCCTGTTAAACACTGGACTCAGGCTTGTTAGCATTGAGATATGGCACTTATGTCTACGACGCTGCCATCTAGAGTCTGTAGTCAGATATGCTTCCCTTGCAGATATACAGTGCCTTGAAAAAGTATTCATACCCTTTGAAATGTTACAACCAAAAACGTAAATGTATTTTATTGGGATTTTATGTGATAGACCAACACAAAGTGGCACATGATTGTGAAGTGGAAGGAAAATGATAAATGGTTTTCAATTTTTTTTACAAATAAATATCTGAAAAGTGTGGTGTGCATTTGTATTCAGCCCCCTTTACTCTGATACCCCTAACTAAAATCTAAGGGAACCAATTGCCTTCAGAAGTCAACTGATTAGTGAATAGAGTCCACCTGTGTGTAATTTAATCTCAGTATAAGTACAGCTGTTCTGTGAAGCCCTCAGAGGTTTGTTTTAGAATCTTAGTGAACAAACAGCATCATGAAGACAAAGGAACACACCAGACAAGTAAGGGATAAAGTTGTGGAAAAGTTTAAAGCAGGTTTAAGTTATAAAAAAATATTCCAAGTTTTAAACATCTCACAGAGCACTGTTCAATCCATCATCCGAAAACAGAAAGAGTATGGCACAACTGCAAACCTACCAAGACATTTCCGTCCACCTAAACTGATAGGCTGGGCAATAATCAGAGAAGCAGCCAAGAGGCCCATGGTAACTCTGGAGGAGCTGCAGAGATCCATAGCTCAGGTGGGAAAATCTGTCCACAGGACAACTATTAGTTGTGCACGCCACAAATCTGGCCTTTATGGAAGAGTGGCAAGAAGAAAGCCATTGTTGAAAGAAAGTCATATGACGTCCCATTTGCAGTTTGCGAGAAGCCATGTGGGGGACACAGCAAACATGTGGAAGGAGGTGCTCTGGTCAGATGAGACACACTTTTCACATATTATGTGCTACTTTGTGTTGGTCTATCACATAAATTCCCAATAAAATACATTTACGTTTTTGGTTGTAACATGACAAAATGTGGAAGATTTCAAGGGGTATACTTTTTCAAGGCACTGTAGATGTAGGTAGGTAATGGAAATTTTTTATTTTTTATTCTTTTTATTTTTGCATGATATTTTTGCACTTTTAGATGAATATTGTTTATTATATAATTTAGTGTATTAGCACTTTGAAGTATATGGAGTTTTTTTTACAGTATATCTAATGAGACAAGTGATAATATCATTTATTTAAATTATTTAATAGAATTTATTGCACTACCACTTTATTATATATGAATTTAATATTTTTTGCCCAGTATATTTAATTATACATTTTTATAATTGTATGAATTGTTAGCACAGCACTTCAGGTTTATATAGACCAGTGCTGCTCATCTTCCAACAATACTAGGAAATGGAAAGAGACATAAACTTTTTGTGGAAGGACAAAAAACTTTTTAGATAAAATGTTTGGAGTCCTGTTTCCTACAGAAATCAATGACCAATTATAATGTAAGCTATGTGACTTTTAGTGTATTGATTTTGCATATTTGTAGTACTGTAAATAATTTTGTAGATGCATTTTTGTTTGGTAAAGGCATATACTACTGAGTTGTTTCTTTGGCTTTACTACAGGAATTAGACAAACAGTAAGAATCAGCAAAACTCATGATAAGCTGACCTCAGTATTTAATGCACAATGCCTCAACTGAGCTATATTTATCTGTATAGCGGTACCCCGTAGGAGCTGCTGAGTATTGTGATCCACCTGTCACCCTGCCCAGCATACACCTCTCAGGCACTCCAAGACATACAGTCCATGTACTTTGTTTTTGTATTTTTTATTGAAGAGATTGAACTTGGATGGGGTAAGGGAAGTATGGGTTTCCCAGTAGAATGAGTAAAACTTACTTGGGGCAACTATATACACTTTGGTATATTCACTCCAGTCTCCACTCCAGCACTTCACTTGCTTGAGCTTTCAGGCACAGTTAGCACAAAAATTGCCCTTTTCTGGCATGGACCGTGGGCCCATATAGTGTATCAAAAAGTAAGTAGACTTGCCTGACAGTGCTCTCCCCTGCTGTCCTCTCTTTCTCCTCCTGTGTCTCCTGTCTAGGACACCTCCACGATTTCTTGGGGGGCCCCCATCCACACCCAAGCCCCAGGCCCAAGGTTGCCCCCCAGACTGGGGAGCTCCCTCAAAGGCCCCGGCAGCCTAGAACCCTATCTTCAGCTCTTCCAACCAATCAGCTGGGCTGACCATGGATATTTAAGGAGGCCTGCTCTCTGCCAATCCAAGTTGGGGATTGGTCAGGACTCCTTAGAACACCGTAGGTGGCTCTACCTCCCCTCCAGCCAATCTTTCTAGAAAACACTGGAACATTCTAGAAAGGGGTAGGAGGTCCCAGTGATGCCACCTGTGAATCACCCCAATACTACACTGAGCCACTCCCAGCCTAGATCAAAATACCACACCCAGGCTTAGCTCTCAATCAAGCCTGGAAATTTACCTACACTAAACAAAAAAACTCACTAGCACACTAGAGGGTGCTACATCTGCTTTGCATCACAGTCTGACAATTGGGGTTCTTCCTAGATCTGTCTGTTTACTTACAGAGTATGGCAGAAGCAATAGGTCACATCATGGTTAAAAAGTTGTACCAACTGGTCATGGCACATGACCAAATCTGCACATCATTGCAAACAGAACCTAGAGCTTTCAGTCAAGCCCCCCTCGCCATCAGAATGCCAGGCCTTTCTGACCAGACAAATCTTTGACACTTTCTGGTAGTATAAAAGCTTGCCTGCTGGCCCCCTATGCATTTGTGTTGGCTCATCATTATGACAGGCCACCTCACTGGTCAAAAAGAAGATATGCTTGGCAGGAGGAGGTTAACAAGTTTTGATCACTCCAGGAAGTGCCAAATAGTTACCAAATCAGAATAGCTAGAATTCTAGTGGATTGGGGGACAAAGGCTCTTGTTGCACTTAATACTTTAACCCAGCGGTCTCAAACTGGTGGCCCTCCAGCTGTTGTGAAACTACATGACTCCCACAGGCAGAGGCATGATGGGACTTGTAGTATTGCAACAGCTGGAGGGTCATCAGTCTGAGACCCCTGCTTTAACCACTTGCCACCCGCCATATAACAAAATGATGTGCGCAAAGTGGTTAAATTATCCTGACCAGATGTCATATGACGTCGCACAGGATAGTTACATAAGGTTGCCAAAAAAAGTATGTGAACCCTTTTGGAATGATATGAATTTCTGCACAAATTGGTCATAAAATGTGATCTGATCTTCATCTAAGTCACAACAATAGACAATCACAGTCTGCTTAAACTAATAACACACAAAAAATTAAATGTTACCATGTTTTTATTGAACACACCATGTAAACATTCACAGTGCAGGTGGAAAAAGTATGTGAACCCTTGGATTTAATAACGGGTTGAACCTCGTTTGGCAGCAATAACTTCAACATTTCCTGTAGTTGCAGATCAGACATGCACAACGGTCAGGAGTAATTCTTGACCATTACTCTTTACAGAACTGTTTCAGTTCAGCAATATTCTTGGGATGTCTGGTGTGAATCGCTTTCTTGAGGTCATGCCACAGCATCTCAATCGGGTTGAGGTCAGGACTCTGACTGGGCCCCTCCAGAAGGGGTATTTTCTTCTGTTTAAGCCATTCTATTGTTGATTTACTTCTATGCTTTGGGTCGTTGTCCTGTTGCAACACCCATCTTCTGTTGAGCTTCAGCTGGTGGACAGATGGCCTTAAGTTCTCCTGCAAAATGTCTTGATAAACTTGGGAATTCATTTTTCCTTCGATGATAACAATCCATCCAGGCCCTGACGCAGCAAAGCAGCCCCAAACCATGATACCCCCACCACCATACTTCACAGTTGGGATGATGTTTTGATGTTGGTGTGCTGTGCCTCTTTTTCCACACATAGTGTTGTGTGTTTCTTTCAAACAACTCAAATTTGGTTTCATCTGTCCACAGCATATTTTGCCGGTACTGCTGTGGAACATCCATGTGCTCTTGTGCAAACTGTAAACTTGCAGCAATGTTTTTTTTGGACAGCAGTGGCTTCCTCTGTGGTATCCTCCCATGAAATCCATTCTTGTTTAGTGTTTTACGTATCGTAGATTCGCTAACAGGGATGTTAGCATATGCCAGAGACTTTTGTAAGTCTTTAGCTGACACTCCTAAAGACTATTGGTATTGGTGGAAGCAGCCAGGTGGAGGGGGGGGGGGGCAGGGTTGGAGCAGCCAGGTGGAGGGGAGGACAGAGTGGGAGCAGCCAGGTGGAAGGGAGGACAGAGTGGGAGCAGCCAGGTGGAGGGGAGGACAGGGTGGTGCAGCCAGTGATAAGGTCCTGTACCTCTATGGAAGCCTGCATCCCCGCCCCCCTCATTCACCCAGCTGGAGGTAAGTTCTTACCTTGGGGGATATATAGTAGAATGACTGGCACTTTCTGGTTCTGGCTTTTGTGTGGGATCACTGTCCTGTGATTTTTGGATCGCACCTGCCTCGCCCTGTTGGGCAATCAGGGTATGTTTCGGTGATCTAATGGGATTGTTTGGGATATTTTTCCATCATACATAGGCACTTCCCCGTTCTGTGGCTCCGTGACATGATCGCCGGCACACCGTCGGACATCAAGTCCGTGGGTCCCGAGGGCACAGTCGCACTGTACGTGGCACGCGCAACAGCCCCACCAATTAAAGGGGACGTACGGGTATGCCCATTTGCCCATCGCTGCCATTATGCGTATATCGGTGTGCAGCAGTCGGCAAGTTTTTAACAAGCTCTACACTGCCGGCTCTCAGAACAGAGCAAGCTGAGACTGACAGGAGACAGAATACTACAGCTTATTGATTATATTATACTGACCTATAATGTATACATTTAAAGTATGTCTAAAGACAAAACTTTTTTTTTAAATTTTGGATAGAGTAAGGGAGGGTTATTGCTGTCTCCAGACCTAAACCCTGTTGAGCATCTATGAGGCATCCTCAAACGTGATGTTCCAGCTCTGTGATGTTGTCATGGAGGAGTGGAAGAGGACTCAAGTGGCAACCTGTGACGCTCTGGTGAACTCCATGCCCAAGAGAGTTAAGGCAGTGCTGGAAAATAATGGTGGCCACACAAAATATTGACACTTTTGCGCCCAATTTGGACATTTTCACTTAGGGGTGTACTCACTTTTGTTGCCGGTGGTTTAGACATTAATGGCTGGGAGTTGAGTTATTTTGAGGGGACAGCAAATTTACACTGCTATACAAGCTGTACACTCACTACATTACATTGTAGCAAAGTGTAATTTCTTCAGTGTTGTCACATGAAAAGATATAATAAAATATTTACAGAAATGTGAGGGGTGTACTCATTTTTGTGAGATACTATATATATATATATATATATATATATATATATATATATATGTTTTCCTTTACTTTATTTAGCAACTTGGATTAGCCACAATACTTGGGGATGGGGCGATTCACCTCTAGGTGGCACTCCAGGAACATGGGAATTGTGCTATGCAGAGTGAGGATAATCTGAATCAACTTTGTAAATTGGAACAGCAAGGTATGTGTAAGGAAAAAATAAATAAATCTGTTTACAAAGTCCAAACTACTAAATAGCCCTTAAGGGGAAAAAAACAGGTTGACATTTTTCCCTGCAAACCGAAAAGTTTGACTTTTTAAAACTCTAATAAGGGTTCATATTTTGTTTAATTTAGTGTGTTTGCAATGTTGAAATAGTGAACTCTACTGTATGTTAGACATATCTCCTCTTATGCTTAAGTAGCAAATCATTACTTAGGCACCAACCTAAATACAATCGTAAAAATAAGGTAAATATGCAATAAACATTTTGGATAAAATAAAACACGTGACATTCATAAATGAGTCCATATCCTTGAGTTTCTTCATTTATTCAAATTGTGACAATCGATCATGCCGTCTTTGGCTGTGCCGGGTGATGTCTCTTTAACTAAAGTGCAAATTTTGCTCCCCTCCAGTGTGCCCACTCACTCACTGACTGGTATAGACTCCTATATTATAGGAGTCATAAGTGCTTAATGATGGTTGTGGTTGTGCTGGAGCTTGTGGTCCTCCTTGATGATTATATCCCACAATAGCATGCCATGCCGTTTTCTTTTTTTCCTCATAAACAAACATAGTTACATAGTTAGTAAGGTTGAATAAAGACACCAGTCCATCCAGTTCAACCTGAGTGAGTGGGTGCATGTCTTCAATTGTCCTTATCCATGTACATCACACACTCACGTCAGTCCCTACCTTCAAGGAGCCCACAATCCAAGGTCCCCATTCCTATACTAGGGCCAATTTTGGACAGAAGCCAATTAACCTTCCAGCATGTCTTTGGAATGTGGGAGGAAACCGGAGTACCCAGAGGAAACCCACGCATGCACAGGGAGAACATGCAAACTCCAGGCAGGTAGTGTTGTAGTTGGGATTCGAACCAGTGACCCTTTTTACTGCTGGGCGAGAGTGCTACCCACTACACCACTGTTACGCCCACATAGAGACGATAGCAAATTGTGTAATTCCATTTATTAAAATTGTATGGTTAAAAACAATTACACTCACTTGTAAATAAGAAAATGTGAGCAAAATGCTGAACCGGAAATTCGCATTGGTGTGCATCACACTGGCCGGAAATTACATCACCACCAGCTATCTACTGATGCGTTTCGTCCCTGCCCCAGGGCTTTATTGAAGGAGATGTAATTTCCGGAAACATAAAATACAATGCATTTCTATGCATTAAGGTGCGCTGTGTTAAAATACTGTAGTCTATTCAGTCTATTTCTGCATGTTAACACACAGCAAATATTTTTTTTTTCTATACAGCACACCACAATGTGTGGTCAGAAATCATACCTGCCATGGTTATGTTGTGTCTTTCCTGATTCTGTCTGCTATTTCTGCCTGTTCTCTACAAAAATGTGATGTAACATGGCTAGAGACGCAAAGACAGAATTGTTGAATCTATCTGTTCCTGGATTATTGCATACTGCATAATATTGTTTGTCACTTGAACTGAAGGGCTGAGAATCATATTTTATAAGATGGTACAAAGCGCAATAGTGTACAATAATTCAGTTACCAAGATAACGAAGCATTCCCTAAGACAACCAATGAGGCTTGCCAGCTTCACCTATAACATTTAAAAAGGACCTTCACACCTCCAGCCCCTTTCCTCTCCCACAGTTGCATATTGTGTAAAAGGGAAGTTCTGCTTTTTCTAATCCTTCCCCCAAACCTTTAAAATTTTTGGCACTTTTTTTTTTTAGATGTATTTATTTCTGGCATTACCCACTCCCACTTCCATGGGATTGCCTAGGCAATGCCAGCCAGTGATCGCCCTCCCCCCCGCGCACAACCTCCTGGGACATGTCATTGGCCCCAGGAGGCTGCGGGTCCATTCACAATGGGCAACATAACTCATACATCCAAGATGGAGATCCTGGGGACCGATGAAGAACTGGCCTGGGTGAGGACAGCACTGGATCCCTGGACAGGTAAGTGTCCTTTTATTAAAAGTCAGCAGCAACAACATTTGTACCTGCTGACATTACATTTTTTTTAACTGGCTGAAGTACCTTTTACTTTTTTTGCTGCAAGCACGTCCTCCTTTCTCGCCTAGGCACTAGAATCTACACGTGCACCAGGGTTGCCACCTGCCAGTAAATTTACTGACAGGTTGTAAAAATCTGTGATTTTTTTTTACAACTGTCAGTATATATCAGGGGCTGATAATTTCATGCTGTGTTGACTTTTTAAGTGTAATCATGCAAATTACTTTGTTATAGGTATTGTCAGTGTTTCCCTATCATGTTTATACTGTTCGAATATTCACTGTGTAATGCCGCGTACACACGGTCAGAATGTTCGATGGAAACAGTCCGATGGGAGCTTTTCAACGGATTTTCCGACCGTGTGTATGCCCATCGGTCTTTTTATGTCGGAATTTCTGACGGACTTTGGATTGAGAACCTGTTCTCAATTTTTCCGACGGAAAACCTTTCTATCGGATTTTCCGATTGTGTGTATGCAATTCCGACACGCAAAATTCAGACGCATGCTCGGAAACAATTCGACGCATGCTCGAAGCATTAAACTTCCCTTTTATAGTGATGTCGAACGTGTTTTATGCCGCTGTGTTACTGACCGTCGGAATTTGGTGTGGCCGTGTGTAGGCAAGACAGTTTAAGCGAAATTCCGTCGGAATTCCGATGGGAAAACCATCAGAGCTTTTTCCAACGAGAATTCCGACCGTGTGTACGCGGCATTAGTTTTCAATAGGAGTTCTGTAATTTTTCAGGTTGCCAGTAAAAAAATGTGCTCTGTCAGTAAATTTTGCATGTTTTGTCAGTAACAAATGCTGTGGGAGGTTGGCAACCCTGATGTGCACAGATGTGCTGAAGTGCTCTGCCCAGCATTTGGGACCCAGCAGAGACCTTCGGCACATTTACACACAGGCCGGTTTTCCTACTTACTGTACATGAGCGAAGGTGGAGCACTTAAAGCTGTGTTCCGCCCAAAAAAAAAATTAAAAGCCACCAGCTACACATACTGCAGCTGCTGGCTTTTAACAATAGAACACTTACCTGTCCTGGAGTCCAGTGATGTCGACACCGCAGCTGATGTTTCCATCAGCTGTCGGGTGCTGCCGCCGCCATTGCAGGTAATGGTACCTGGCAGTGCAGCCTAACAGCTTCAGGCCAGGAACCCTACTGCACATGAGGCCCCACTCCTCTCTCCTACTGGCCTGGCGACAGGGAGAGGAGGAGGGAAACTGCGGTGAAGTTATGGGGCGCGGCCCAGACTCCCGGAAGTAGGAACAGGATACCTGTCAAAGACAGGTATCCTCTCCCCCCTCCCTCCCGAAAGGTGCCAATTGTGGCACCAGAGGGGGAGAGGAGACAAATGAGGGAAAGTTCCACTTTTGGGTGGAACTCCGCTTTAAAGTGATACTAAACACACACTGTTTAATTTGCATTATCTCTTCTCTTTCTGTATGTGGATGATGGCACCAGTACCAGGACAGGGTCATCTAGCGCCCAGGGCAAGGATGCAGAATTGCACCCCTCACCCATTATTAATATATTCTCCATTTTATGCCCCTTTGCTTCACTGTGCCCAGGGCAATTTCCCCTCCTGCCCACCCCTTGTCCCGACCCTGGATGGCACTGTAATTATTTTAATAAAAAAAAAAATCGAAATACCCTTTTTCCTAATTGATATACCGCTGTCACATGACCCAGCTCTTTCCAAGCCGGTTTGCAGGGAAACAGTGGCAGGAGGAGTTTCTAGTCCTCTAATACTAGTCACATGTTCAATATAAAAAAAAACAGCCTTTGGAATACAGAGTAAAAATAAATAATGAATATCAATAAACTGTTTTAATTGTCATAAAAATAGATATTTGAAATTAAATCTTTATTATTTTGTGACAATAACATGGTGTGAGCGGGTTTCTGCCAGTCACAGGATATCACACCCCTCCAGTCTGTGTCTTAGAATAACAGGGAGGTGAAGCCTCCATCAACCAAGATGCAATATCCCACCCCCATTGTGTTTGGGAATGGAGGAAGAGGCAGTGGGCTGTCATTAACCACTGTGTATACAACCACATGTGTGACTCTATAGTCACATGGGCTGCTCAGATGTGATAGGGAGGAAATGCTCAGGGTAGAAAATACACTAAAAAATGTGCAGAGCTGCCAACACTGCTCTGCAAAATCCATAGCTGCAGAGGGTACATAGACATGGGACCATTGTCATTTATACAGCGATCAGTGGTATAAAAATGCACTGATTACTGTGTAAATGACACTGACAGGGAAGGGGTTAAACACTAGGGGGCGATCAAGGGGTTAAATGTGTCCTAGGGAGTGAACTGTGGGGGGGATTATCTCACTACTGTAGAACATGACAAAGATGACTGCTCCCGATGAGAGGGAGCAGTAGATCTCTGTCATGTTGCTAGGCAGAACAGGGAAATGCCTTGTTTACAAAGGCATCTCCCCGTTCTGCCTTTCAGTAACACGATTGCGGGCCCCCGGCGGACATCGAGTCTGCGGGACCCACGGTCACGGAGTACTCGGCGCGCACGCACACACAATGCCACGATTTAAAGGGGACGTACCTGTACGCCCATTTTGCCCAGCCGTGCCATTGTGCCGACGTATATCGGCATGTGGTTAAAAAAAGCTGCTAGCGGTCTTTAAAGTTTATATTCTTATTCTCCAATATCCTTATTCTCCAAAAATAATTCATAAACATCCACTGCCTAATGGCCCTGCAATCAATTTTTTTTAATTAAATAATTTCTTACTATGTTTTTTTACCTCCTTGTAATGTCCTTCATGAGCTCCCAGATCTCTCCCTTTGCCTCTCACTTCTATTTGTTTGGAATGAGCAGAGCAGTGATTATTAGTTGTGATCATGTGCACTGTTCTATGCACACTACAAATCCCATAGTCCCTAGTTCATTTCGGGAGCGAACAACAGAGGGTGGCTACTTTCCTACATACAGTGGGACCATGGAGAATGAGCGTATCCACCCTCAGGAAGACAGATTGCAGCAGCAAAAAAAAGAATTTGAAGATCTGAAGGAAGCTGAGAGCAATGATTATTTTCTGAGTTAAAAATACATATTTGAATAGAGTTTTTTGAATCCAGATTTTATTGTCACTTTAATTCCTGGCTATTTTTAGGTCACCCAGGAGGTTTAAAAATAATAAAGCAGTTCTGCGGCCTTTTGTTTTCTCTCTGATGCTGTCCTTCGATGTGACTCATTTCCAGCACTAGATGTCCTCAGTCTTCCGAGTTGAATGATGCCCAGAGCCACTGACCTGGAACAAACATGAAGGACAAGACTTCACTGGCTGAATGCCTGTTCCGTGTCACTGATATAGTAGGTCAGGGGTGCCCAACCTTTTGAGGAGCGAGGGCCACTTTAGCGACTTGGTAACCGGTCGCGGGCCACAATGAGCGTAGCGGGCGGATGGCAGGTCTGTGTCCACTCGGCATATGTAGAGCAGACACAGATGCAGCCCGCTCTACCCTAAGGGCCCTCCGATCTGCCCAGACAGAAGGGGACAGATCCCCTTCATTTTTTTAAGCAGATCAGATTGCAGATAGGCGGGTGTAAGCAGACATGAGTCTGTTTACATCTGCCGCTCTATAGAGGTGAAATTATGTCATATATCCCAGGAGTCTTCAGGAGGGGAGGAGGGGTTTTCTCAGGTAAGCACACCCTCCTGCCTGCACACACCTGAGCTAAGGCCAGATACATTTGATTCTAGGAAGTAACTTCTACATGAATCGTCTGCCCATACTCAAGACGGCAACGGTCAGAAATGCTAAGGTGAGTTTTTCACAGCAAAATAAAGCAAGGGGACATGGACGGATGGGCAAGTTTGCTTTGAATATTAAAAACAAATAAATAGTGTTTTTGGTTTGTGGTGCTCAGATGCCGCATAGTTCCACTTAACCACTTCCTGACCGCCTCCTGCACATATACGTCGGCAGAATGGCACGGCTAGGCAAAAGCACGTACAGGTACGTCCCCTTTAATTGCCTAGCCGTGGGGTTGCGCGCGCGTGCCGCCGCCGGCGCGCTGGCGACCCGGTCATGAGCTCCGTGACCACGGCCGCGGGACCAGCGGACCCGATCGGCGCTGGTGTCCCGCGATGGGGTCTGTGTAAACAAACCTCTCCCCGCGCTTCCTACACTGCCTGTCACTAATCGGCTGTTCCCTGTCATCGGGAACGGCGATCAGTGATGTCAGACGTCAGCCACGCCCCCTAATGTAAAAAAAAAAAACACACGTCACAGACCATAACCCCTCCCCGCCCCCTAGTGGTTAACGCTTTCACTGCCAGTGTCATTTATACAGGAATCAATGCATTTAAATAGCATTGATTGCTGTATAAATGACAATGGTCCCAAAAATGTGTCAAAAATGTTAGATGTGTCCGCCATAATGTCGCAGTCACAATAAAAATCGCTGATCACGGCCATAACTAGTAAAAGAAAATATTAATAAAAAATGCTATAAAACTATCCCCTATTTTGTAAACGTTATAACTTTTGCGCAAACCAATCAATAATCGCTAATTGCAATTTTTTTTTACCAAAAATATGTAGAAGAATACGTATTGGCCTAAACTGAGGAAAAAAAAATGTTTTTTTATATATTTTTTGGGGATATTTATTATAGCAAAAAGTAAAAAATATTGCATTTTTTTCAAAATTGTCGCTCTATTTTTGTTTATAGCGCAAAAAATAAAAACCGCAGGGGCGATAAAATACTACCAAAAGAAAGCTCTATTTGTGGAAAAAAAAAGGACGCCAATTTTGTTTGGGAGCCACGTCGCACGACCGTGCAATTGTCAGTTAAAGCGACGCAGTGCCGAATCGCAAAAAGGGGCCTGGTCCTTTGGCTGCAAATTGGTCTGGGGCTTAAGTGGTTAAAGAGGAACTATACCCATTGATTTAACAGTTTAAAAAACAGTTACATTCCTGGTACGTGCTGGGAATGTTACTGTCACATTGGTTGTGCTCTCAACCAAACTGATCCCATGTGCAGCACCATGGCAGTTGAGGAAAACCAGAGGCCAAGATAGCCGCTTCCTTGACTGAAAATTATAGGAGGGTTTAGTTCCGCTTTAAGGAACTTATGCAAGTTGTATTTAAACATATGTAGTGCCCTCCACGACCTCCATAGGCCTGATGGTGACCCCCAGAGACAGGAAGGGCCAACATTCCTCCTCAGGGTGCAGGTTACTAGGCATTGTGGGTGGTGTGCAAGGTAGAAAAATGGGTGCCAGTCACTTTTAGGAATGAACAAAGAGGTTTATTTCTCTTAACAGGAAAGTGTGGGAGAGAGGGGTAGGGCACAGGACACCCTTAGTCAAATACAATAGCAGACCAGCAGACTCCTTAGACAAAAATGTAGAAAAAGGCAGACAGCAGTAAAGAAAAGGGGCCTTTAAGCTGAAACCAACAATCAGTACTTCCACTGTCCTATAGCAACAAAACTCAACTCACAGCATTGCACATAGTTTCCTTGGATGAGTTCTCTCCTGAAGCTCTCCCAGCCACTTCATGGTCCCAGGCTCATGAAGCGTCTCCTCTGGTATTTCCTCAGCACTCCATCCCCCTCAACATGCCACAGGCAACAAAAGGTGTTGACTCTTTGGCAACTTCCTCTTCCATGCCTCCAGGCATTGACCAGGCTTTCTTCAGCAGAGTCTCTGAACACATGGCTAGGCCTCAGGCTTCAGGCCGACACCACAGCAGCTGATCCTCACACAACCACCTAGACTGCAGTCTGGATGGAAAAGACCCAGATCACCTGACCGCCTCCAAATAAATACCCTTTCCCAGCACGCTCAGCGACTAGTTTGATTGGCTGAGAAAAGTATACATATCCTTAACATAGACCCACTGTAATTTATCACACAAATGCCAAGGGTAACATGGCCACTTATTGACAAATGGGAGAAACAACAGCTAAACAGGCTTAGGAGGAAACCCATTTGATCTCTAAGACTACAAATTAGCCAGGCTAGCTACCACCTAGCACAGCTAAATTTATTGGCAGTCCTGTTTAGGACAAGGGTGCTTGCTACACATGCATTTATTGTTTTAGGAATACACCACTACATTAAATGGTGCTTTAAAAGTTCCTCTTTAAAAAAGGTATGACAAAGTTTTGGCAGGACATGCCCGGGACTGACCTCACAGCACAGCATGCACCTCACATCTGTCTGGCTGTCCACGCGTTTGACAAACTCCCATCTCAGCAGCCACTGAGAAAAGTCATGTGTAGGAACAAGAAAGTGCCAAGGGCTGTCATGCAGTGCTCATCACAGCAGCTACCCAAGCATAAAAAAATTAAGTAGTTAAATGATAGCAGTATAAAAAGCAGCACACAAAAGACACTTTTTAAAAACTGTTAACATCCCCCTTTACAGGTTTACACATATCCCTAGGCATCCAGGAATGTTTTCATAATTACTACAGATGTCACATGAGTTTTGAAGCCTCTACTTTGATTTCACTTGGTGTCCATCACTCATGCTTTTTAACCATGTTGAGCATCCAAGCCACAAGACAAAGATATCAGAACACAAGGAACACTTTGAACTACAAAGGTAGAAAAATGAATATTATTCTGATCGGCCATCAGAAACGTACTTTACACTAGCCATATGGAAAATAAAGTGGATTTTTTTTTATAGACTAGGGAAGTAAAACCTTATACTTTTTTTGCTGTTGTCCCTTGGAGTAGAGTCAGGCCACATGATTTGAAAATGTATTTCTACTTACAATATGCAGCCACATCAGGTTAACACCTATTTTATATTTGTTTTTCTTTTTTTCTTTTATATGTTCCTATTCACATAGCATAACTTAAATAAATATTAAAAAATTGCTGCTTATATTTTTACTTAAAAACCCTGACTAGCATTCCCCTTCTACTGTATGTAATATTAAGGAAGGAGCAATGGAGTTATGTTTGTAGGCAGGAGCCTAGTTTATAATGTGTTTTTTTCTGATAGTTTAAATTACTGTATGTTTTTGATAGCTGATAGTTTAAATTCCCATTTTTCAAGGGCATATATACAGGGGAACTGGCCTCGTGGTGAGGGTCTGGTGTGTGTGCTGATGAAGACCTGTACCTTATGTGATCTGCTTTTCTGACCAAATTCCCCTCCAATGGGACCGAATTCTTAGAGCATTCATGTATGGACTTTGTTGCAAGGAGTACCTATACTCGGGTATGGGCAGCACCACTTGGGATAGTACCGTTGTACTATTGTAACAGAGCGTTGCAAGGGAGCCTGGAAAAGTCCTGTTCGGGGTTTACACATCTCCCAGGCTCCCCTCATACACTTTTAAGAGGGGGTGCTGATAAGTATTGAGTCTTACCCAGAAAAAACTGAGCTAGGAAGCTGTAACTCCCATACCATTCGACATATTCCCCCAGGAAGTCAATGCACTTGCGACATCTGTCCTGCAGCTTCTTAAGTCCCTGCAAATACATTTCTTCCGACTGCTGGTGTAACCACTCATTTGCAGCATTAGTTGCCTCCAGAACACTCACAAATCATTTTCCCTTTAGGTGTTTTTTGAGATTGGGGAACAGATGCTAGTCAGAAGGAGCCAGGTCAGGCGAATATGGTGGATGGGGTATCACTTAAAAGCCTCAGGAGGTCATTTTTGCCATTGTTTCACCTGCAGTGTGTGACAAGGTGTTGCCATGCAACAGGATGACACCTTTGGAGAGTTTTCCTCTATGTTTTTACTTGTTATTTTGCCTCAAATTGGTCAATAAAGCACAGTAATATGTTGCATTGATGGTTGAACCCTTTTGGAGGTTGTCCACTAGCAGAACTCCCTTCTTATCCCAAAAAAACTGTTTCTATTTGCTTCTGCACTGACCTTTGTACACAGAACTTCTTTGGCCTGGGGGAACCACTGTGCCTCCATTCCTTAGGCCCCTTTCACACTGGGGCGGGGAGCCGCGGTGACGGTAAAGCAGCGCTATTTTTAGCGCTGCTTTACCGTCGTTTTAACCGCTGTATTCGGCCGCTCGCGGTGTGGTTATAGCCCCCGCGAGCTGCCGAAAAAGGGTTAAAGACCCCCGCAGAGCGCCGCCGTAGCGGAGATTTGCAGGGGTATTGCCGCGGTTTTACCGCGGTTTCCCATTCAAATCAATGGGAAGGTGCGGTATAGGAGCGGTGAATACACTGCTCCTATACCGCTCCAAAGATGCTGCTAGCAGGACTTTTTTTGCCGTCCTGCTAGCGCACCGCTCCAGTGTGAAAGCCCGCCGGCTTTCACACTGGAGTGAATGGGGCAGGATTTTTTCAGGCGGTATACAGGCGCTATTTTTAGCGCTGTACCGCCTGAAAAACGCCCCAGTGTGAAAGGGGCCTTAGACTGTTCCTTTTGTCTCAGTATCATAACAGTAGATCCATATCTCATCACCAGTTAACAGTTTGTCCAAGAAATCTGACTAATTTCTTGCAAAATGTACCAAAACAGCCACGATATCCCCACACATTTTCTCTTTTTGTTCGGTTATCAAAAGTTTTGGGATCCACTTTTCTGCAAGCGTTCTCATTTCCAAGTCGTTGTGGATAATGGCACCAACTCTCTCACGTGATATTGCCAGATATGTAGCAATACTTTTGGCTGATATTCGGTGGTCCTCCATGATCATGTCATGAATGGCTTTCACATTTGCAGGCACAGAGACAGAAACAGGTCTTCCATTGGGTTTCTCAATTTCAACACCAAAATGACCAGTTTTAAAATTGACATCCTAACGTTTAACTGTTGCATATGAAGAGCCACTGTCACCCAAAGTTTGTGCAATTTCATCATGGATCAGCTTTGCACCTTTCCCTTGGAGAAACAGGAACTTTGTTATGGTCCTATGCTCTTCCACATTGAATTTTTTTGGAGGTACTGCCATGTTCACTTTGGACCTGAAAATGAAAGAGAATTTAAAATCATAGGTATTTTTGCACCATTAAATATAGACAAATTGGACAGTACACCCTGAAATTCACAGCTTCCTAGCTCAATTTTTTCTGGCTAAGGCTTAATACTTATCAGCACTTCCTAGTAGAGACCTCTGATCCTCTGTCCAGTTTGGGTTTTGCAACTCTCCCTTTTGGCAATTTAGGATCACCTGGAACTCAGAGTCAGTGCTTTTGAGCCTGGGGAACAGATAAGTCATGTCTGTGAGAGCTGCAATGTTGGTTAAAGCTGCAAAACTGCATATGTGGAGACTGACAAACATTAGGCTTGTTACAGAGAGAATAGAGCTGGCATGAGATGGGTGGAGGTGATACTCAGTCCCCAATAGTATGCACACAGTGAAAAACCTTTTGTGATGCAGCTGCCCCTAGAGCCCCCCTTTTACTTACCTGACCCGATCGTTCCAGCGACAGGGATGAGCACAGCAGCTCTAGCTGCTGTCTCGGGTCCGCATCGAATAGATTGATAGCAGCAGGAGCCATTGCTCCCAATGCTGTTAATCAAATCCAGTGACATGGGAGCCGGGGGGCGAGGCTGAGTCCTGTTGTCTGTGTCAATGGACGCAGCAACAGGACTGGGGAGCATGCCCGCACGATTGCCCCCAGGGAGTGCAGCTTTCCATGGGGGCACTGGAGAAGAGGAGGAGCCAGGAGCGCCACGGGGGGGACCCCAGAACAGAAGGATTGGGGCCACTCTGTGCAAAATCACTGCACAGAGGAGGTAATTATGACATGTTTGTTTTTCTTTTGTTTTTTAAATGAAGCTTTACAATCACTTTAACCTTATGTGGTTAAGCTCCTGATCCTCCTAGTCATGAAGTAGAAAGTGAGATTGTTCCTGAGAGCCTGGAGAAGGTCAGAACCTGAGCCAGACTCTGGATGTAGTTTCTTGGAAAAATCAAGTTAGACTTACCGGTAACTTGTTTTCCAAGAGTCTTTCAGGACAGCACCTGAGAGAGTGACTCCTCCCTTTGTCCACAGGAAACACCTCTTCCACCAAACTTTAAAAGGAGGCTCCTTCCCACATATGGTCAGTTGTAGTAGAGAACCTCCGGCCCCAAACTGGAACACATAATCGAGATATGGTTAGTCACAGTATATATATATGTAAAAACACATTAGGGCGGGATGCTGCTGTCCTGAAAGACTCTTGGAAAACAAGTTACCGGTAAGTCTAACTTGATTTTTCCCTAATCGTCTTTCAGGACAGCACCTGAGAGGATAATAGAGACTTACCCCCTTAGGGAGGGACCACAGCCTGCAGAACCTTTCTGCCAAAAGCCTGGTCTCCTGCTGACAGGAGGTCCAGCCTGTAATGACGGACAAATGTAGACATACTTGACCACGTAGCCGCCTTACAGATCTGATCTGGAGTGGCACCAGCTCTTTCTGCCCATGTAGTGGCCTGAGCCCTAGTTGAATGAGCCCTAACCCCCTTAGGGGGGGATTGACCCGACTCATTGTAAGCAGTAGAAATAGCTGTTTTGATCCATCTAGCTAAGGAAGCCTTGGATGCCTGCTTGCCTTTTTTATTTCCAGAAAAGAGAACAAATAAAGAGTCTGAAACTCTAAAGCCTCCTGTAACTTCTAAATAATGCAACAAGGTACGTCTTACGTCCAGGTTGTGAAACTGCTCTTCCTTATTGCCCTTCGGGTTAGAACAGAAAGTTGGGAGAGTAATCTCCTGGGATCTGTTATGGGAGCTCGCTACCTTCGGCAAAAACCCCGGATCCACTTTAAGGACAATTCTGTCTGAAAAAACTGATAGGAAGGGCTCCTTCACTGACAGAGCGTGCAGTTCGCTAATCCTTCTGGCTGAAGTGATTGCTACAAGAAAAATTGTTTTAAGGGTTAAATTTTTAAGTGAAATGCTCTGCAGGGGCTCAAAAGGCTCTTTAGTAAGGGCCTGCAAGACTACGGAGAGGTCCCAAGAGGGAAAAGATCTTACTGGGACCGGTCTAGCCCTGGAGAGCGCTTTGAAAAATCTTGTGATTAAGGGTACTGAGGATAGTGATCTTTCTAAATAGACCCCTAAAGCTGACACCTGCACCTTAAGAGTGCTGACGGCGAGCCCTCTATCTGCCCCTTTTTGCAGAAATTCCAGAACTGAGACTAGGTTCTTTACCTCTCTATGTTCTGCATGACAAAAGGACGCGTAGACCTTCCAAACCTTGCCATAAATGGCCCTGGTTACTTTCTTTCTACTGGAGAGCAAAGTGGAAATTAGTCTTTCCGAAAAGCCTTTGCTTCTTAGCAATTGCTCCTCAGATACCAAGCAGTGAGCTTTAGCCTGCTTACATCTGGATGATGCACTGGCCCCTGAGTTAACAAATCTGGTCTCAGCGGGAGGTGCCAACCTGGTTTGACTGCCAACTGTAGGATCAGAGAAAACCAAGCCCTTTTTGGCCAAAACGGGGTTATCAGGATTACTGAAACACCCTCTTTTTGTATTTTCCTCAGCACCAGTGGAATTAGCTGAAAGGGGGGAAAAGCGTACCCCAGTTGAAAATTCCACTGCTGTGCTAAGGCGTCTGTCCCTTGAGAACCATCGTTTCTCTCGAGGGAAAAAAATTGAGGAAGCTGGGTGTTCCTTCTTGAGGCAAACAAGTCTACCTGCGGAAGGCCCCAGATACTGGAGATTAGAGTGAACACCTCTGTGTTTAGGCTCCACTCTGCTTCCTGCACTGTCTGTCGGCTTAGATAATCTGCCACCTGGTTCAACGTGCCTTTTAGGTGGACAGCAGATAGAGACAGAAGACTGGCCTTTTCTGTTGGGAAGGACCAAAGAAGGCCTTTCTGTAGAACTTCCTGACCTCTCCACCACCACAGCGAGCGTCTGACCCTGGGAGGAACTCTTACCCTGGTGTCGAGGCTCTCTGACCTGTGATCCCACGTTCCTAAGAGGAACCTCTGGAGGGGCCTGAAATGCCTCCTTGCCCACTGGATGGCAGGCATCGAAGAAGTCAAAGTCCCCAAGACTGACATGATTCTTCTCACTGAAACCAACTGGTTCGTTTGAAGAGCTGAAACCGCCCTCTGAATCCTGACCTTTTTCTCCTCTGGGAGAAAAATCCTTTGTTCCACTGAGTCTATCTGGAACCCCAGAAAGAGTATCTTCTGGGTTGGATTGAGGTTTGATTTTGGGACGTTTACTAGCCACCCCAGAGCCTCCAAGTGACCGCGAGCCCCGGCCAGATCCTCCTGCAACCTCTCCCTGGAGGGGGCAAAGAAGAGGAGGTCGTCTAGGTACGGGATTACCGCAACCCCCTGAAGACGAAGAGGGGCGAGAGCCTCCGCCATTACCTTCGTAAAGATATGAGGGGCTGACGAAAGGCCGAAGGGAAGGGCCCTGAACTGCAGGTGTACAATCTCTTTGCCCATATTCACTGCGAATCTCAAGAACTTTTGAGACTGTGGAGCTATGGGAATGTGCAGGTAAGCATCTTTTAAGTCTATAGATGCCATGAAGCACCCTTTTGTCAGCATGTTCCTGACTGAGAAAATTGAATCCATGCAAAATTTTTTGTAATGGACCAATCTGTTCAGGGGTTTTAGGTTGAGTATTAACCTGTAGCTCCCTGATGGCTTTTTTATCAAAAAAATGTGAGAGTAGAACCCCCTGCCCCGTTCTTCCGGGGGTACTGAAACAATGACCCTCTGGTATCTCAGATCCTTTAGCAGGTTCTTCATGGCTAGGGCCTTTGTGACGTCCCTTGACAGGTTTGTCACATAGAATTTTTCTGGCGGGGGTTCCAAAAACTCTATTTTGTAACCCTGGGACAGCATGTCCAGAATATATCGATTTTCTGTCATGCTGGCCCAAGGAGGGAGAAAACTCTGAAGTCTTCCCCCTACTGGGAGGCCCAAGTCATTGGGTCTTTCCGGAGGTCGCAGGAGGATGGAAAAGGACATTTCCCTTTCCTTTACCTTTCTGCGACGTCCAGTTCCTCCTTTTCTCCTGGGGTCTATTTTCCTGAGCCCGGGGGGGACGAAAAAACTTTTTTGCTGGTTGCTTTTTCTTTTTGATTGGAAAAGACTTCTTTTTATCCGCTGTCCTATCTAACACAGCGTCCAAGTCAGGGCCAAAAAGTAAGTCACCCTGAAACGGGATTCCACAGAGTTTGTTCTTGGAAGCCGCGTCTCCTGGCCAGGTTTTTAACCATAAAGCCCTTCGGGCTGAGTTAGCCAGGGCTGCAGATCTGGCTGTCATTTTAATAGACTCAGCTGAAGCATCAGATATATATGCTACTGCAGTTGAGAGGGTAGAGAAAGATTCCAAAATTTCTTGTTTTGGGGAGTCTGCTGCAATATGGGCCTTAAGTTGGTTTAACCAGAACTCCATATTTCTGGAAACGACCGTAGTCGCCATAGCAGGTTTTAGGTTTCCCATAATGGATTGCCAAGCTCTTTTTAGCTGCAAGTCCAACCTCTTGTCCATGGGGTCTTTTAATACTCCCATGTCTTCGAATGCTAGGTCAGTCGATCTAGAGACCTGGGAGAAAGCGGCATCAAGTTTTGGATTTTTATTCCAGACTTCTGCCGGGTTTTCATCGAAAGGAAAACGCCTTTTTAAGTTTTTAGGGAAAAAAGGCTTCCTTTCTGGCTCTGCCCACTCCTTTTTAATAGCCTCAGATATGACTGGGTGCACTGGGAAACTGCGACTCTTAGGTTCGCTGAGTCCTGCGTACATTTTGTCATGCAGGGACAACTCCTTTTTCTCCTCCTCTAACCCTAAGGTAGTACAAATTGCCTTCAACAGGCCATCCACCTGTTCCAAGGACAATTTAAACTTAGAAGGGAATTCCTCACCTTCCTCATCCCCCTCAGATTCTTCTCTAGACTGGGTGGGGGAAAGTCCCTCTTGGGTGAGAGATAACTCATTCTCTACCGACGGGATCACAGGTGAGCCTAGGGAGGATTGTGAGGCAGATGGTTGACTCAGGGATGGGTTCACTAGTGAAGAGCGGAAAGACTGTATAGTCGCATCAAGCTCCTTTTTGACTGATGCGATCAGATCGCTGCAAGCGGAGGAAGCTTCTTCTTTCACTAGTGCATCTATGCAGACCTGACATAAGGTCTTCTTCCATCCCTCTGGTAGTTTAGCTTTACATGAGGGGCATTTTCTTTTCACTGGATCAGAGCTCTTGGCCTGCCATGAGAAAAAGAAGAAAAAACCCAAACCCGTGAGACAACCCATCCCTATTGAAAGGCTCACCACAGGTGCACAATGAAGGATAAAGCAACTGCTTCATGTGCCCAGACAGGCCCCTGCCACCGGGGGGGGGGGGGGGGTGGGGGCGAGAGACCTTAAGGTAAGGGAGGACAGCAAATACTGTCCCTTACCTGGGCCTTGCTGGTGCTTGTGCCTGTCCCACTCGCTGCTGCCGACTCCATTGATGAGGCGCTTGCGATAACTCGTGGCTAAAACGCCGGTTCCGGACTCCAATAGCGCCAGTGCGCCGGACCAGAACCAGCTAATAAGCACCAGCCCCGTCCCTCCCTTCTCCTCCTGCGACTTCCGGCGGAAATGACGCCGCGCGCCTGCTCCGTAGGCCCCGCCCCTTCCGGACGCCTCACTTCCGGCGGATGGAGCACAGCATGCCACCCCCAAGATGGCGGCGGCGTTTTCAAACAGCAGAAAGTGGACCGGCATACATTTCAAAAACAAGCCGGCCATTGCTGCTGTACACCGCCACCCAGGGGCAGAACCCACAGCAGTCTAGCTCCAGTGAGCACCATGAAGGAGGAGAAGGAGCCCAGCCATCAGCACCGTAGCATCGCTGTGGAATGGGAGGGACAGCTCCCCTGAGGTATGAAAAAATGGTGGAGTAGGATCCTAGGCCCTCAGGATAGCACCTAAGAGCCCTGTCTCCCACGAAGTGTTCCCTCCGGAGGAAACACAAAAACTGACCATATGTGGGAAGGAGCCTCCTTTTAAAGTTTGGTGGAAGAGGTGTTTCCTGTGGACAAAGGGAGGAGTCACTCTCTCAGGTGCTGTCCTGAAAGACGATTAGGGAAATTATCCATTCTAGCCTGAGACAGAAGATTTGCCCTTCTAAGAGACAGACTTACAATGCCTTTGGGGAAAGCTCTGATGAACTTATTACTACCGCTCAATGTCCTAGTCAAGCTCTTGCCTCCTTTATCGAACCCTTGATAGAAGATGACCTTGACCCGCCTCCTGACACTACTGGGTAGGCCACTAATCTATTACTGACCTGTCATCAAAATGATATGACTAGACCTGACAATGTATATAGTTTAGTGTTAGAGAACCCTTCTCTAAGTCAGTTGTTTACTAGTGCAGCTTCTGGTTTGTAAAATAACTGGGGCGCTCTAAATCTATAACAATCTCGAAAAATAATAAAGACTATTATACAATATAAATAAACACTCTCCAAGGTGGTGTAGGTGTCTCAAATTATGATGTACGAGTCCCTGGTGCAAAGCTCATAAACAGGGTGGTGTGAACCTCCTGTTGTATCATATAACTATATAGTGATTAGTACAAAAACTTGATATATAGTGATAAAAAAAATAATAAATATAAAAACAATTTCTATTAGTGCTATTCGATGTGTGTAGCACACACTACAAAGAAAACAACATTTTAGTGCTCCCATATATTAAACATTGATCTCTAAGTATAGATGTACTCAGAAAAAAGAACACAAAACAAACAGTGAACCACAGCAGTGGTAAATGGGAGTCACACCTCAGGGTGACCCCACCTCTCCTTAATAAAGTCCAAAACCAAAGACCAACATTAGCCTGGACATGAATATATACGTTGGTGATAAATAATGTCTCTGAAAACGTTATTTTTCAAAAATTATATGTGCAAAAAAAAAAAACCCGCATAGGACCACACAAAATTAAGTAAATCAAAAAAGTTCATAAGATAGTTCGCAACAGTTGAGTGTTGAATTGCACTTCTCCTTATTAACTGTGAATCCCTTCACCGCATAGAAAAAACTCTTCTTTCACCCAGGTGATAATAATAGTAAAGCTGGCCTCTTACCAAAAGATGTTGATTGTTTTAACTAAAAAACAATCGCATGCGCTTGTTACAGGGCACAGCCTGTTTGGATACACCAAAAGACACAGATTTGAGACACCTCGTCCTCCTCCTCTCAGATTGGCTCAGATCAGGTTATGGATAGGCAAATATGTGGAATTAAAAAAACACTTCATAGTGTAATTTTGCTTTTTTATTTATTTAAAAACAATGTAACAAAAAGCCAAATGGCCACTCACATTTCCCGGTGCCCGCCCGGCACTGGGGCTGCTCACTTTGTTCAAAACAGTGGTAGGTTGGATATAGGAAGCTCTCCCTCTGAAAGGATTCCAGGGGCGATCGGCGTGCGTGTCACCTCCTCGCGCCGTCAACCAGCAACACCGGATATCCTGGGAAGCTTGCGTTCAATGTAGTGATCAGATACCGCCTCCTACATTGAACGCAAGCTTCCCAGGATATCCGGTGTTGCTGGTTGACGGCGCGAGGAGGTGACACGCACGCCGATCGCCCCTGGAATCCTTTCAGAGGGAGAGCTTCCTATATCCAACCTACCACTGTTTTGAACAAAGCGAGCAGCCCCAGTGCCGGGCGGGCACCGGGAAATGTGAGTGGCCATTTGGCTTTTTGTTACATTGTTTTTAAATAAATAAAAAAGCAAAATTACACTATGAAGTGTTTTTTTAATTCCACATATTTGCCTATCCATAACCTGATCTGAGCCAATCTGAGAGGAGGAGGACGAGGTGTCTCAAATCTGTGTCTTTTGGTGTATCCAAACAGGCTGTGCCCTGTAACAAGCGCATGCGATTGTTTTTTTAGTTAAAACAATCAACATCTTTTGGTAAGAGGCCAGCTTTACTATTATTATCACCTGGGTGAAAGAAGAGTTTTTTCTATGCGGTGAAGGGATTCACAGTTAATAAGGAGAAGTGCAATTCAACACTCAACTGTTGCGAACTATCTTATGAACTTTTTTGATTTACTTAATTTTGTGTGGTCCTATGCGGGTTTTTTTTGCACATATATTTTTTGAAAAATAACGTTTTCAGAGACATTATTTATCACCAACGTATATATTCATGTCCAGGCTAATGTTGGTCTTTGGTTTTGGACTTTATTAAGGAGAGGTGGGGTCACCCTGAGGTGTGACTCCCATTTACCACTGCTGTGGTTCACTGTTTGTTTTGTGTTCTTTTTTCTGAGTACATCTATACTTAGAGATCAATGTTTAATATATGGGAGCACTAAAATGTTGTTTTCTTTGTAGTGTGTGCTACACACATCGAATAGCACTAATAGAAATTGTTTTTATATTTATTATTTTTTCTATCACTATATATCAAGTTTTTGTACTAATCACTATATAGTTATATGATACAACAGGAGGTTCACACCACCCTGTTTATGAGCTTTGCACCAGGGACTCGTACATCATAATTTGAGACACCTACACCACCTTGGAGAGTGTTTATTTATATTGTATAATAGTCTTTATTATTTTTCGAGATTGTTATAGATTTAGAGCGCCCCAAATACCAAAAACCTTACTACTCACCAAATCTACGGATTTCAAAGGGAGCAGCTGTTTTTAATCAATTTTTAATTTTAAGGGGGGTGACAATTTTTAGAGTTTTTTCATTACTCTGTCACCTCCGCATATTAACATCTTATATTTCATTATATACATTTTCTGATACATATTTTTTTACTCCTTTCCAAGCGCGGGGTTGAGATAACCCATTTATAGGGATATCTACACGTACCATTGTAAAATAACTAACTGTTTATTTTTCAATGTGGAACTTTAACTGCTTGCCGACCAACCGCCGTCATTATACTGCGGCAGGTTGACACGTTCCAGTGAACCATCAGAGCTGTACGTTGGCTCTTTAAGCGGGGATAGCAAGCGCGCTCGTGCCCGCTGCACTGTGGGGGGTGCCGATGCGCATGACCGGTGGTCACGATGACAGCTGGGTACGCGAGATTGTGGGCACGAGAGCCAGAACAGGGACGTGTGTGTGTAAACACACAAATCCCTGTTCTGTGAGGAGAGAAGAGACAGATCGTGTGTTCCTACTAACTAGGAACAATGATCTGTCATCTCCTCTAGTCAGTCCCACCCCCTACAGTTAGAACACACATGAGTGAACACAGTTAACCCCTTGATCGCCCCCTGCCAGTGACATTTACACAGTAATCAGTGCATTTTTATAGCACTGATCGCTGTATAATTGTCAATGGTCCAAAAAAAGGGGTCAAAAGTGTTCCGATCTGTCTGCCATAATAAAAATAATAATAATAAAAATGCCATAAATCTTTGCCCTATTTTGTAGACGCTATAACTTTTGCGCAAAGCAATCAATATACGCTTATTGCGATTTTTATTACCAAAAATATGTAGAAGAATACATATCGGCCTAAACTGCGGAAAAAAGCTTTTTATTATTATTATTATTATTGGAATGTTCACAGGGTCAGGGCGGTGCAGTTGAACAGGTAAACCAAAGCAGCCCTCAATGGAACAGTGCTACAACAAAAAAACTCCTTGGCTTCTGCATCTGTCTACGTGCTGGACGCAGTGGCCAAGCAGGGGACAATGCTGAGTCTGTGAGTTTATCAGGTTCAGTATTACTGAGCTGCACTGACTGAGGATGGAGTTTCCAGTATGAACTCTCCGGCCTTCGAGCTGGTTGCCTTCTATGTCAAATTCATGTACACATTCCCAACTACTCTGTCGCATCTCTGCACTACAAATCTTGGTTGCAAGCACCAACATGTGTGACGTAGAGATACAACGGAATTCTAACGAGTGTCTATGGCAGTGTTGCCAACCTCCCTCAGCATTTTTTACTGAAAAAAACATGGAAAATTGACTGATTTACAGATTTTTTCACTGACAACCTAAACAATGACAGAATCCTATTAAAAACTAAGACAACCAATATTTAAAAAAAATATAAACACAATATGGAAACACTGACAATACCCATAACAAGTAATTTGCCTGGTTTATACTTAAAAAGTCAACACAACATGACAAATTATCAGCCCCTGATATTTACAGACAGTTGTAAAAATTACAGATTTTTGTAAACTATCCGTAATTTACTGATGCTTGTAAACCCTGGTCTACAGCACTCTTTATGAATTCCAGGGACTGTACTTTGCTTCCTTTTGCTACTGTTACAGCAGTGGGCCAATTATCAATGCTGTCACATGGGGTGAGTCATATGCTACTCCATATCCCAAAAATATTTTTTTTCTCAATCAAAGGTTTTTATTAAATCAAATTACAGTTATACCATATCCCAAAAATATTAGCTGTTTCCATTGGTCCCAGAGGCAGCGGAGAGTAGGAAAGGTACTTATAGTATGTGCTTCAAGGGGCTTTATAGTATACCTATTGCATTGCTTGCATGGGTAAAACATAAGTCCCCTTTAAAAACTCTTTAGCACCTAGCACACATCTGCGTGAGTTGTATGCCTCTGTCTCCTGCTCCACCCAGTGGTTCTTTTCCTCTGCCCATGTCCTGAAATGATCTAGGGGCAGGTGGAAAGAATCACTAAGCTTAGCTGAGGATACAGGCATCTGACAGTCCAGTTCATCCTTCAAAGTGTTAGTTCACCTTTTCAGAAAAAATGAAGAGCTGAACTAATATCTTACATGCTCCCCACTCCCTGGGCCTCGCCGTACTTACCTCCGTAGGTGATGAGCTGTCAGTGCCCACACAGCCGCTGTAGTGGTCCAAAAATTAGAAATGTTACTTTACTTTCTTTATACAGGGCTTCTGGGATGGATCAGAGTTTTCTGTGCCAGTTCTGAACAATCAGAATTGATCTGATTCATCCCGGACCCTCTGCAGAAGAGTGGGGATTTTAAATGCCCAGACAACTACACCGGCTGCCTGGGCACTGATAGCTCATCACCCATGGAGACAAGGAAAACAGGGACTAGGAGGGGAGGATGTAGGTGTAGCAATGGAATATGTAAGTGTTTAAAGTGATACTATAGGCTACAATTGTCTTTTATTAAAAAAAAAAAAAAAAAAAAGTACTACTTACCAGCTCTCCTCTTGTTCTGGCAGTCACCAGCTGGCGGTGTCAACTTCTCCATCCTCTGGGTGCCTCCTTTATCAAACCAGTTGCTACGTAGGCACCTGTGTGTGTGCGCACTCCTGAGCATCTAAAGAGACACACAACACCAAAAAGCCATGCCCCCGCTCCCTTAGGAAATGAGGGGGAAAAGTGTTGGAGCCAGGGAAAGTGCTGGATTGTGACACAGAGCCAGGTAAATGGAAGGTGGCTAGGACAGGTAGTGGGGTGATGTTTTCCTTAACCAGTTCAATACAGGGCACTTTCACCCTCTTCCTGCCCAGGTCACTTTTCAGCTTTCGCACTTTGAAGGACAATTGCACGGTCATGCAACACTGTACCCATATGAATTTGTAATTGTTTTTTTTCACACAAATTGAGCTTTCTTTTGGTGCCAATTAATCACCTGTGGGTTTTTTTATTGTTTGCTAAATAAACGAAAAAATACCGAAAATGTATTTCTGTTATAAAATTTTGCAATTAAATCATCTTTCTTCATAAATTTAGGCCAAAATGTATTCTGCTACATTTCTTTGGTGAAAATAACCCAAATTGGTGTTTATTATTTAGTCTGTAGGAAAGTTTTAGAGCCCACAGACTATATTTATATTCTCACGTGATCTGCTGTGATTAGTTACAGCGATCACATGGTACCGGCAGCGAGCCGATACACTAGTCAGTCATCGGCTGTGTCCTAGGTTGGTTCTGGGAGGACGCCATATGACGTCCACCCGGAACCATGAATGTGATGCCCAATCGTCAATTAACAATAGGCTGGGCGGGAAGTGGTTAATGCAGAGAATGCATTAAGGTGATCATTTTTTAGGCCTCATTCACACAAGCATACTTTTTCTTTTTTTTAACAGATAATATTTATTGAAACATTACACATATATAATACAGGGAAACAAAGGTCAGCACAATTCAAATTGGACATATAAGGGTTAGCTTTAAGACATACAACACATCATATAAACTAAGCCCAGAAGGCACTTCAAGGAGATACATGTCTCCTACTCAATCAGATTTTCCTCTATAGCATTAAAAATGCAGTGTATTTGCGTATCCTCTAATTCCTAAAAAAAAAAAATAGAAGAAGAAGGGGAGAGGGGGTCCCAGCCTAGAGCCAGACGGGGTGGGGTGGAAGAGAGGGGGGGGGGGCAGAGAAGAGGGAGGGCAGAAGGATCCAGAAATAAGGACTGAGCAATAAGAGGAAAGCACCACATCAAATTTGATTCCAAGAATGGAAGACACCAAACTAGTAAGCGTCGGCGGATTGGGTTGTAGTTTCTTATATCTAGAGGCTAAAATATCTTCCATAATGCCCAGCAGTGTCCAGGCGGGGGTCAAGCTGTAGAGACCAGTCGCAGAGCTAGTTCAGATCTACAATCACAGATTCCCAGTACAAGAGGATAGCGGGGCATTGCCACACCATGTGAAAAAAGGTTCCAGTAGTGGACTAACAGTGTGTGCAGGTAGAGCTATGCCGTGGTTAAATAACTGTCAACCTCTGAGGGGTATAATAAACCCTGTGGAGGAACTTTATCTGTATAAAGCGGCCCCTGGCTGAAATCATGGTCCCTATGTAAGAGTCTACACAGTCCTCCCAGTCATCAGTAGTAAGCTCCGGTATATCCATTTTCCACCTGCCAAATGTTTTACTAGAGGTTTGGATATATGAGTCAGTAAAATTAAGATATAAGGAGGATAGGGGTTTGTCCATCAGTCTTGACATTAACAGCCTCTCAATCCTATCAGTCTCTAAAGTGATAGGTTCCCAAAACTGAGCCCGAGGTGCGTGACATAACAGAAAATATCGGACAGATATATTTAGAGGCAGAGCAAATCCGTCCATCAGTGCAGCAAACGAGGAGATTCTCCCCTCTTTGATAACATGTTTTAGAGTAACAATACCGTTAGCTGCCCATAATTGAGGTTCCGGGATCTGAGTAAGGTGTCTCAATTGGGGATGAGGTGAAAAAGTACCCTCTGTCCTATATATACCTCTAGCTTGGACCCACAAACGAAGCGTAGTGCGCATAGGTCCAGTGACCCTCTGATGTGCCTTAGGTCCGCGATAAACTAGATTAGTCAACGCAGCGTAGGAGCCTAGCAGCTCCGCCTCAAGTGTAGTTGCCAGATTTTAGGTGGATTGACATCTGGAGTACATCTGCAGGTTGGGGAGGGCGAGACCTCCCCAGGAAAGAGGCAATTGGAAAGTTGTTCTGGCCAATCGAGGGATCGTACCCGCCGATACAAATGAAGTAATGATACCATCCAGTCGGACAAAAGTCACCTTAGACAATGGGACCGGGGTGTTTCTAAAGAAATAAAGAAATTTTAGTACATAAAGCATTTTAACAAAATTAACTCTACCCACAGACGACGACGGCAGTGTACGCCAGGTCTAAAACTTACGTGCAAATTGGGAGATCAGGGGTACTAAATTATCCTCCAGATAGGTATCCAACATACTGTGCACTTTTATCCCCAGATACTTGAATTCCTCCACCCACTGTAATGGTGTATGGAGTATCGCAAGGTCTCTGCGGGTTTTGTAGGTGGCAGAAGGGCATGTATATTCTCTAGAGTTCCCAATTCCATAGGGAGGCCATGATCAGCAGAGAGTCTGTCCACTCCAGGATCCGGAGGCATGTTAAAGTCACCCATTATCAGAATATTATCCATAGCACAATTAGCCACCATCTTAATTATCCTATGAAGCAGTTTAGTTGGGGCTGGAGGCAGCAAATACACACCCACCAGCACCAACTCCAGGTCATCAATCACTGCATGTACCAACACATACCGCCCATCTGGGTTAAGATCCCACTGTAACAAGGGAAAGGACTTTCGAACTAGGATGCTAACACCCCTTACAAAATTAGAGAAGCTGGTATGATAATGAAACCCTATCAAGGTTTTTTTTAAGGCTAAGTGTTTTACTACCCACCCTTCTTGAAGGATACATATTTTTTTTTTTTTTTTTTTTTAAAATAATTTTATTGAGTTTTAACAGGTTAACAGGAAATTGTAACATACAGAGCGTTTAGACATAGTAATCACATCAAATTGTAGATTCGTATAAACAACGTAAGTAACATTTTTATAGTGGATGTATTCGCGGAAGAAATAGTGATGTTATGTAGTATAAAGATCTGCTTCTACATCCCCCAGCCGGGGGAGTCAGTGCTGGATGGGACCATGTTGATGTGGAAACAAGATTATAGTATAATGTGGTCCGAGAGTATAGTGCTCAGTACGGTAAGTGGCAAGAGGCTTTAGTGAGCGTGTTGAGTAAAGAGTAAAATTTGAGCCATGGGTACAGCTTCCGAGAGTGGCCTGAATACTATTCACCCCTATAGGGGGCTTTGCTGTGAGTGGTATGTGGCCTGAAAGTTGAGGATGATTATTGTAAATGAGAAGGTGTACCGTGACTTGTAGACATAGCTCAGAATGCCATGAACGTGAGCGGTAGGATGGGGGGGGGGGGGAGGGGGTTCCAGTGACCAGTTGGGGGAGTATTCGCATTTGAAGGATACATATATGAGGATTATAATCCTTCAAGAAACGAAATACCAGGGAAAGCTTAACAGGAGAATTGAGCCCTCGTGTGTTCCATGATACTACATTAAAGTGAGCCCTAGCAGCAAGAGAGAAGAATTATTGCCTAGGAACTCAGTATACTTACATACCCAGATGGAGCGGCAGTGCCCGGCCCTGAATCCTAGTAATACATTGTACATCAGAAAGTCCTCTGAAATGTGTGGGGAAATAAAAACAAAAAATAAATAAATAAAACAGCAAGAACAGATAACACAAAATTCCCACTCCCCAAAAACATTTCCCCACACCCCCCTCCCCGCCAACCCCCTTAAAGCTGAGGGAGGCCCAAATCCCCATACTGTTCATGGTGAAACTTCACCCCTTGGGGCCAGTATGTCCAAGAGGCAAAGGGTCAGTTGCCAAATTAAGAAAAAACTAAAATAAATCAGAACAAAAAGGGCAGTATACTGCAGAAAGGCACATCTGGTAATCCAAATAAGGTGCAGGTCACCCATCAGTACTGGGGGTACAAGGCTTGTAGAAACAGTAAACATTACTAACAAAGCAGGTAACAGTGTGTCCGAGTGTCTAGGTCAAAAGACCCTATTAGCACCCCTCCGGGCACAAAAGGCGCATTGAGTGTTGCCTCATGACGAAAATAGATCCCTCAGCTGGCAGAGAGACAAGCAGAAGACATCCTGGCATTGGTGAACACTGATTTCCAGGAGAATGACCAGGAGTGGTCAGGCTTTGCGAAGGGTATCCAGCCAGTTAGCTGTTTCCTCCGATGAGGTGAAGAACCGCACTTGACCACCATTTTGTACCCTTTCCGTTTGGAGTCTTGCCGTGAACAGCATACTATATTTTATGTTCTTTTCTCTCAGCCAGGAGCGAACATTATCAAAGGTCTTCCTAAGGCGCTGGGTCTCAACGGAATAATCCGGGAATATCATGAGTTTAGCATTATCGTATCTCAGTTCTCCGGATGTCCTGGCCTCTCTAAGCACCAAAATCACAGTCATAAAAATTCAGCAACTTAAAAATAAAAGTACGAGGAGATGCTCCAGGGGGACCCTTATTGGGTGGGATACGATGAGCACGCTTCACCACAAATTGGGAGGAAAATTGAGCATTAGGCAGGAGCTGTCGCAGGAGATTATCCGTGAAGGCTGTAGTGTTAGGATATCTAGCCCAGGATATGCAGATTGTTACAGTGATTGTGATTCTCGGCATCTTCTGCACGAGATTCAAAATGCTTAACCCTGACCTTTAGGGTATGCAAGTCTGCAGAGTGATCTCGCTGCACATCTTCCGACGCTGAGATCCGCTGCTCCGCCTCCGTCAGGCAGCCCCTGAAGGTATTCATATCACCGCGGATATAGCTGAGGTCCAAATCAACATGATCCATCTTTTCAGTTAACGTGGCATGAGAGGCATTGCCTGGTAAGCCACAGAACTCTGTCACAGAACCCTCTTCTGCCGAGCTCTCTCCCTCCGTCTGCGATGCCATGCTGTGGGTAGTGATGGCGGAGGATCCCTTCACTTCCGGTTTCTTCTCAGAGCACTTGGAGCCTTTGTAGCCTTTGTATGGGCAAACTGGACCAGCACTACGACCCCTGCGCATAGCCTCCAGACCCCCGGGGTGAAGGGGAGAAGAGAGAGGCAGTAAAGCTCAGTCCTGCACCGATCCAACTGCAGGATTCATAGACCGGTCAGCGGAGCTGCACAACTACACATCCGCTCCCTGCACAAGCTTGGACACCCCCCCCCCCACACAAGCATACTTATGCTTACACCCGTGCAAAGGGTTGTCTTTGCCTGCACAGGATGCACAGCTTTTCCATGTATCCACCTGCAGGCAGTCCCATTCATATCTATTGGGGCTCAGCAGGTGAGTGAACTCAGATCCTGGTCTCAATTTGAGAGCCATGTCGGTGTGTCCCCAAATGCAGACAGTGCACTCCCCCATGGCTGTTAAATTGGGACCAGGGCCCGTGTCCATGCAGCCCCTGCACCCCAATAAACATAAATAGGACTGCCTGCAAGCAGATGCATATGACATTTACTTAAGCTCCACTTGAGAGCTGAACTCTAGGGAAAGTTAAATCCTCCCTTGCAGTGGGGCTGTGGGGCTGCACTGCTAAAATGCTTGTTTACCAGTAAAAGCAGTTTTACTTACTTGATCCTCCCATCCTGCAGGCTCCTCTTTGCTGCAAGACTGGTTTCACCAGCCTCTTCTCCAATATGCTCTGGCTGTTGGATGCTCCTTCCCCCTGAATTGGACATGAGGGCACCAAGGGACAGTCCACTGCCAGAGCATAGGTGAGCACCATCTGCTGGAGGATCAGGTAATAAAAACTGCTTTTCCCATCCCCTAGATCTAAAGGCACTGTTTTTGGTGCGTTTTCTGAAAACGCACCAAGGACTGCATGTTGTATCTTTGGTGCGCTTTCAGACAACACACCAAAAACACCCGATCTACTAGAAGTCTATGGCAAAGCATGGGTAACCCACATGAAAACAGTGGGTACACTGTGAGGGAACTGCCATGGGGCAGTGTGAAATGGGCCTGGGGGGATAGTTGTAGTTGGCTTAAAGGCAAAAGTTCACCTTTTGAACATGCACACCTTTTAAACCATATTTAGTGTTTAACATGTAACATGCTCCAGCTCCTGCCCCCCGTATCAACTAATTTCCCCTCCTCTTCCCCCAACACCCCCCCCTGTGACAGCCAGCAGGGGGTCCCTCTCCCTTGCACCCGCTGTCACATTTCAAGATTGGTGTGGTGGGGCTTGATGAATGTCCCAGAAAATAGAAAAATATGGGACTTTAATGGTGCTAAACCTCATGTTTATTAAAAACACATCTTTTTTATTAGAAAAATATTTCTAAAATCATTTTTTAAAAAGGAAAGGAGTGGCATCAGCAGTCCATATGGTACCTGAACATCAGTCTTGTTTTTATAGACTTATTGTGTTTTTTTTTTATATATATTTCTGTAATAAAAAAATATGTGTTTTTAATCACTTTCTGATCGCCCATATTTGCAGCAGGGCGACCACTCTACCAGACCACGTACACCTCCGAGTCTGGGACATATGCGTGCGCCGTCGGCCCACCCACTTCTGCTGTGATCACACAGAGTGGGAGCTGATCAACTGGTTCCACGGACTCAATGTCTGCCAGCGCGTACCTATTAGACCGTACACAGGCAGAATGGCGATCTGCCTATGTAAACAAGGCAGATTGCCATTCTGTCAGTAGTGAAGGTATTCATCCTGTGTTCCTTTGCAAGAACATGGATCAATGCCTTCCCATAGCAAAAGCACCCCCCCCCCCCCCCCCACAGTGAGAAAGCACATTCTAGGCACACAGTTAAACCTTTGATTGCCCCCGATGTTAATCCTTCCCAGCTAGTGTCATCAGTACAGTGCATATTTTTTAGCACTGATCACTGGTCCCCCCAGTGTCAAAAGTGTCAGTGTTCGATTTCTCCGTTGCAATATCGCAGTCCCGCTATAAGTCGTAGCTCGCCGCCATTACTTGTAAAAAAATAAAAATACCCCATAGTTTGTAGATGCTAAAACTTTAACACAAACCAATCTATATACGCTTACTGGGATTTTTGTACCAAAAATATGTAGCAGAATACATATTGGGCAAAATTGATGAAGAAATGCGATTTTTTTTAAAAAGTTTATTGGATATGTTTTAAAGCAGAAAGTAAAATATACACAGTGTGTATATATATATATATATATATATATATATACATACATATACATATATATATATATATATATATATATATATATATATATATATATATATATATATATATTTATATATTTTTTTTGTTATTAAAAATTATATATATATATAAAACGCAGAGGTGATCGAATACCACCAAAAAAAAGCTTTATTTGCAGGGGGGAAAAAAAAGGACAAATTTTATTTGGGTACAGTGTTGCAAGACTGCGCAATTGTCAATTAAAGTAAAGCAGTGCCTTATTTTGCAAAGAATGGCCTGGTTATAAAGGGGGGGGGGGGGGGGTAAATCTTCCAGAAGTCAAGTGGTTAATAAATTTGTATGTAGATTTTTTTCCTGAGCACCGTTAATGTCCCATCTTTTTGGAGATTTGACCCTTGGGTATATAGGGATGTGGTGCTGAGGTTACATAACATACGGTACCACTTATTAAATTAAACTACAAGTCCCGTCTTCCACTACGGCAGATAGCAGTTCCCAATGAACAGCGATTGCACTGACGAGCACTTTCTTAGTTCATTGACACTTCCTCCAGCTTTCAAACTGACAGCCCGTATGGAGGTATGGGCACAAAGCTGCAGGACGTGTCTGTAGGAGCCTGACAAAAAAATTGAAATTTTCCTGCAAAAATAAAATTTACTTTTTTACTGCAAAAATATGAAAAAGCTGAACTTAGTCTTTAAAATATGCAGCTCAGAGACTGTTGTCACAGAATTTGAAAGAACAATAAACTGCCTGCAAAGCCAATGTTTTTCTGCCCCCATCCCTGTGCACCGTATTCTAGAATTTACATTTAGCATGTATCATCAGGAACCTCCATTTTAAAAGGAAAGAAAAAATCAGCTGTTGTTCAAAATAGCAACCCGCCAGGTTAGGCATTGGCTGAAGCTAGCACATCCAACCAGTATGTGAAAGTGTTAAATTGAAAAGCTAAAAAGGAATCCATTTCAGACAATGATGGCAAAAAAATGGCTTAAGTTCAAGGAAATAAACCCAGCACCAGACTAAATGTGTTTATACTATGTCAGACCAGCCACAGCAAGGTACATGACGTGCCGCGCTGGTCTTGAGATGACTATATGGACTATTACAGGCACAGTCTTTCATCATCACCCATGAATGTTGATCCAGCAGAAAGGCTGAACTCTAAGAAAGAAGGAAAGGAGATTAAAAAAAAAAAAAAAAAACACACATTTGGAACCCTTTGAGTCTATGATGTCAGAAAGCCAAGCTGTCCATGAGAAGTCTAGGCAATAATTACCCTGAGTTTAATGGACCCCTAGCATACAGCTTGCAGCAATAATCTTTCCAACAGAAGATGTTCGTGCTTTGTTTATTGTACAATGTAAAGCAAACTGCTACAAGAAGTAAATAAGCTGAGCGGTTACTAATATTCTGCTTTCTATCCAATAAACAACAAAATCCCAAAGATAGGACAGCTCTTAGTAACTACTTGACAGAGATTTAAATTTTGCCATTTAAGTCATTGAAAAGGCAATTTTTCTTTGCCTTCCTTTCCTTCTTTTCTGTGAGAACAGGTCGGAGCACATATTTAGGGCCCATTTAAACTGTTGCGTTTTTTTTAATTTTTTATTTAAAGATGTGACACAGATACAAATATAGACACAACTTTGTAATAATGAGTGCAAAAAGCACAACCATACAAAACAATTTCATATGAGTGAAGGGAACCCATCAATCAGGTTCACACCACTAACTGAAGGGTACCAGGGCAGTTTGAAGGAATTTGGGGGCCCCAAGCAAAATGGACATGGAGGCCCCCCCCCCCCCCGCACGCAGAATGTACTGTAGAGTCTTTTCTCTGCTTTGTAAGTTTTTGCAAAAAGCTTTAATAAATGTCACCCAATTCTAAAAAGAAGAAAAAAGATGTAAATGGGATGGTAAAGAAAGAAAATGGAAAGAAAGCTATGGTAATTGTTTTTATTATGGTCAGCAAGCTCAATGGGTCTTGATGACTGCCTCCCCCCGTGTTCTTTTTACGCCCCCTCTCTACCGACTTCCCGCGCTGCAGTAGATTTTGGTGCTTAGGGAGGCCAGGACCTCCGGAGAACTGAGATACGATAACGCTAAACTCATGGTATTCACAGGTAATTCTGTTGAGACCCAGCGCCTTAGGAAGACCTTTGATAATGTTCGCTCCTGGCTGAGAGAAAAGAACATAAAATATAGTATGCTGTTCACGGCAAGACTCCAAACGGCAAGGGTCCAAAATGGTGGTCAAGTGCAGTTCTTCACCTCATTGGAGGAAACAGCTAACTGGCTGGATACCCTTCGCAAAGCCTGACCACTCCTGGTCATTCTCCTGGAAATCAGTGTTCACCAATGCCGGGATGTCTTCTGCCTGTCTCTCTGCCAGCTGAGGGATCTATTTTCGTCATGAGGCAACGCTCAATGCGCCTTTTGTGCCCGGAGGGGTGCTAATAGGGTCCTATTGACCTAGACACTCGGACACACTGTTACCTGCTTTGTTTGTAATGTTTACTGTTTCTACAAGCCTTGTACCCCCAGTACTGCTGGGTGACCTGCACCTTATTTGGATTACCAGATGTGCCTTTCTGCAGTATACTGCCCTTTTTGTTCTGATTTATTTTTGTTTTTTCTTAATTTGCCAACTGACCCTTTGCCTCTTGGACATACTGGCCCCAAGGGGTGAAGTTTCACCATGAACAGTATGGGGATTTGGGCCTCCCTCAGCTTTAAGGGGGTTGGCGGGGAGGGGGTGTGGGGAAACGTTTTCGGGGAGTGGGAATTTTGTGTTATCTGTTCTTGCTGTTTTATTTATTTATTTTTTGTTTTTATTTCCCCACACATTTCAGAGGACTTTCTGATGTACAATGTATTACTAGGATTCAGGGCCGGGCACTGCCGCTCCATCTGGGTATGTAAGTATACTGAGTTCCTAGGCAATAATTCTTCTCTCTTGCTGCTAGGGCTCACTTTAATGTAGTATCATGGAACGCACGAGGGCTCAATTCTCCTGTTAAGCTTTCCCTGGTATTTCGTTTCTTGAAGGATTATAATCCTCATATATATATCCTTCAAGAAGGGTGGGTAGTAAAACACTTAGCCTTAAAAAAAAACCTTGATAGGGTTTCATTATCATTCCAGCTTCTCTAATTTTGTCAGGGGTGTTAGCATCCTAGTTCAAAAGTCCTTTCCCTTGTTACAGTGGGATCTTAACCCAGATAGGCGGTATGTGTTGGTACATGCAGTGATTGATGACCTGGAGTTGGTGCTGGTGGGTGTGTATTTGCTGCCTCCAGCCCCAACTAAACTGCTTCATAGGATAATTAAGATGGTGGCTAATTGTGCTACGGATAATATTCTGATAATGGGTGACTTTAACATGCCTCCGGATCCTGGAGTGGACAAACTCTCTGCTGATCGTGGCCTCCCTACGGAATTGGGAACTCTAGAGAATATACATGCCATTCTGCCACCTACAAAACCCGCATAGACCTTGCGATACTCCATACACCATTACAGTGGGTGGAGGAATTCAAGTATCTGTGGATAAAAGTGCACAGTACGTTGGATACCTATCTGGAGGATAATTTAGTACCCCTGATCTCCCAATTTGCGGGTAAGTTTTAGACCTGGCGTACACTGCCGTCGTCGTCTGTGGGTAGAGTTAATTTTGTTAAAATGCTTTATGTACTAAAACTTCTTTATTTCTTTAGAAACACCCCGGTCCCATTGTCTAAGGTGACTTTTGTCCGACTGGATGGTATCATTACTTCATTTGTATCGGCGTGTATGATCCCTCGATTGGCCAGAACAACTTTCCAATTGCCTCTCTCCTGGGGAGGTCTCGCCCTCCCCAACCTGCAGATGTACTCCAGATGTCAATCCACCCAAAATCTGGCAACTACACTTGAGGCGGAGTTGCTAGGCTCCTACGCTGCGTTGACTAATCTAGTTTATCACGGACCTAAGGCACATCTGAGAGTCACTGGACCTATGCGCACTACGCTTCGTTTGTGGGTTCAAGCTAGAGGTATATATAGGACAGAGGGTACTTTTTCACCTCATCCCCAATTGAGACACCTTACACAGATCCCGGAACCTCAATTATGGGCAGCTAAGGGTATTGTTACTCTAAAACATGTTATCATAGAGGGGAGAATCTCCTCGTTTGCTGCACTGATGGACGGATTTGCTCTGCCTCTAAATATGTCTGTCCGATATTTTCTGTTACGTCACGCACCTCGGGCTCAGTTTTGGGAACCTATCACTTTAGAAACTGATAGGATTGAGAGGCTGTTAATGTAAACCCCTATCCTCCTTATATCTTAATTTGACTGACTCATATGTCCAAACCTCTAGTAAAACATTTGGAAGGTGGAAAATGGATATACCGGAGCTTACTACTGATGACTGGGAGGACTGTGTAGACTCTTACATAGGGACCATGATTTCAGCCAGGGGCCGCTTTATACAGTTAAAGTTCCTCCACAGGGTTTATTATACCCCTCAGAGGTTGACAGTTATTTAACCACAGCATAGCTCTACCTGCACACACTGTTAGTCCACTGCTGGAACCTTTTTTCACATGGTGTGGCAATGCCCCACTATCCTCTTGTACTGGGAATCTGTGATTGTAGATCTGAACTAGCTCTGCGACTGGTCTCTACAGCTTGACCCCCGCATGGACACTGCTGGGTATTATGGAAGATATTTTAGCCTCTAGATATAAGAAACTACAACCCAATCCGCCGACGCTTACTAGTTTGGTGTCTTCCATTCTTGGAATCAAATTTGATGTGATGCTTTCCTCTTATTGCTCAGTCCTTATTTCTGGATCCTTCTGCCCTCCCTCTTCTCTGCCCCCCCTCTCTCCCACCCCACCCCGTCTGGCTCTAAGCTGGGACCCCCTCTCCCCTTCTTCTTCTATTTTTTTTTTTAGGAATTAGAGGATACACAAATACACTGCATTTTTAATGCTATAGAGGAAAATCTGATAGAGTAGGAGACGTGTATCTCCTTGAAGTGCCTTCTGGGCTTAGTTTAGTGATGTGTTGTATGTCTTAAAGCTAACCCTTATATGTCCAATTTGAATTGTGCTGACCTTTGTTTCCCTGTATTATATATGTGCAATGTTTCAATAAATATTATCTGTTAAAAAAAAGAAAAAGTATGCTTGTGTGAATGAGGCCTAAAAAATGATCACCTTAATGCATTCTCTGCATTAACCACTTCCCGCCCAGCCTATTGTTAATTGACGATTGGGCATCACATTCATGGTTCCGGGTGGACGTCATATGGCGTCCTCCCAGAACCAACCTAGGACACAGCCGATGACTGACTAGTGTATCGGCTCGCTGCCGGTACCATGTGATCGCTGTAACTAATCACAGCAGATCACGTGAGAATATAAATATAGTCTGTGGGCTCTAAAACTTTCCTACAGACTAAATAATAAACACCAATTTGGGTTATTTTCACCAAAGAAATGTAGCAGAATACATTTTGGCCTAAATTTATGAAGAAAGATGATTTAATTGCAAAATTTTATAACAGAAATTAATTTTCGGTATTTTTTTGTTTATTTAGCAAACAATAAAAAACCCACACGTGATTAATTGGCACCAAAAGAAAGCTCAATTTGTGTGAAAAAAAACCGATTACAAATTCATATGGGTACAGTGTTGCATGACCGTGCAAATGTCTGAAAAGTGACCTGGGCAGGAAGAGGGTGAAAGTGCCCTGTATTGAACTGGTTAAGGAAAACATCACCCCACTACCTGTCCTAGCCACCTTCCATTTACCTGGCTCTGTGTCACAATCCAGCACTTTCCCTGGCTCCAACACTGTTCCCCCTCATTTCCTAAGGGAGCGGGGGCATGGCTTTTTGGTGTTGTGTGTCTCTTTAGATGCTCAGGAGTGCGCACACACACAGGTGCCTACGTAGCAACTAGTTTGATAAAGGAGGCACCCAGAGGATGAAGTTGACACCGCCAGCTGGTGACTGCCAGAACAAGAGGAGAGCTGGTAAGTAGTACTTTTTTTTTTTTTTTTTTTAATAAAAGACAATTGTAGCCTATAGTATCACTTTAAATACTTACATATTCCATTGCTCATGCTGCCAAACTACACTGACTTTAAGGTGTAAGTTCACTTTTTCAGAAAAAAAATATAAGGTGAACTAACACCCTACACCTATATCCTCCCCTCCCAGTCCCTGTTTTCCTTGTCTTCATGGGTGATGAGCTATCAGTGCCCAGGCAGCCGGTGTAGTTGTCTGGGCATTTAAAATCCCCACTCTTCTCCCTGTCTTTCTGCAGAGGGTCCGGGATGAATCAGATAAATTCTGATTGTTCAGAACTGGCACAGAAAACTCTTATCCATCCCAGAAGCCCTGCAGAAAGAAAGTAAAGTAACATTTATAATTTTTGGACCACTACAGCGGCTGTGTGGGCACTGACAACTCATCACCTACGGAGGTAAGTACGGTGAGGCCCAGGGAGTGGGGAGCATGTAAGATATTAGTTCAGCTCTTAATTTTTTCTGAAAAGGTGAACTAACACTTTGAAGGATGAACTGGACTGTCAGATGCCTGTATCCTCAGCTAAGCTTAGTGATTCCTTCCACCTGCCCCTAGATCATTTCAGGACATGGGCAGAGGAAAAGAACCACTGGGTGGAGCAGGAGACAGAGGCATAAAACTCACGCAGATGTGTGCTAGATGCTGAAGAGTTTTTAAAGGGAACTTATGTTTTACCCATGCAAGCAATGCAATAGGTATACTATAAAGCCCCTTGAAGCACATACTATACGTACCTTTCCTACTCTCCGCTGCCTCTGGGACCAATGGAAACAGCTAATATTTTTGGGATATGGTATAACTGTAATTTGATTTAATAAAAACCTTTGATTGAGAAAAAAAATATTTTTGGGATATGGAGTAGCATATGACTCACCCCATGTGACAGCATTGATAATTGGCCCAACGCTGTAACAGTCAACCCCTAACTTGAAATCCAAAATGAGCTTTCAAAGGTCTGTTTTTCAAGAGGTTAAATGGAGCAACAGGGCAGCAAAAGGAAGCAAAGTACAGTCCCTGGAATTCATAAAGAGTGCTGTAGACCAGGGTTTACAAGCATCAGTAAATTACGGATAGTTTACAAAAATCTGTAATTTTTACAACTGTCTGTAAATATAAGGGGCTGATAATTTGTCATGTTGTGTTGACTTTTTAAGTATAAACCAGGTAAATTACTTGTTATGGGTATTGTCAGTGTTTCCATATTGTGTTTATATTTTTTTAAATATTGGTTGTCTTAGTTTTTAATAGTATTCTGTCATTTTTTAGGTTGTCAGTGAAAAAATAAGTAAATCAGTAAATTTTCCATGTTTTTTCAGTAAAAAATGCTGAGGGAGGTTGGCAACACTGCCATAGACACTCGTTAGAATTCCGTTGTATCTCTACGTCACACATGTTGGTGCTTGCAACCAGGATTTGTAGTGCAGAGATGCGACAGAATAGTTGGGAATGTGTACATGAATTTGACATAGAAGGCAACCAGCTCGAAGGCCGGAGAGTTCATACTGGAAACTCCATCCTCAGTCAGTGCAGCTCAGTAATACTGAACCTGATAAACTCACAGACTCAGCATTGCCCCCTGCTTGGCCACTGCGTCCAGCACGTAGACAGGTGCAGAAGCCAAGGAGTTTTGTTGTAGCACTGTTCCCTTGAGGGCTGCTTTGGTTTACCTGTTCAACTGCACCGCCCTGACCCTGTGAACATTCCAATAATAATAATAATAATAATAATAAAAAGCGAATTTTTTCCTCAGTTTAGGCCGATATGTATTCTTCTACATATTTTTGGTAATAAAAATCAAAATAAGCGTATATTGATTGCTTTGCGCAAAAGTTATTTTTATTATTATTATTGTTATTATGGCAGACAGATCGGAATACTTTTGACCCCTTTTTTTGGACCATTGACAATTATACAGAGATCAGTGCTATAAAAATGCACTGATTACTGTGTAAATGTCACTGGCAGGGGGCGATCAAGGGGTTAACTGTGTTTACTCATGTGTGTTATAACTGTAGGGGGTGGGACTGACTAGAGGAGATGACAGATTGTTGTTCCTAGTTAGTAGGAACACACGATCTGTCTCTTTTCTCCTCACAGAACAGGGATTTGTGTGTTCACACACACACGTCCCAGTTCTGGCTCTCGTGCCCACAATCACGCGTGCCCAGCAGTCATCGCGACCGCCAGCCACGCGCATCGGCACCCCGCGCAATGCAGCGCCTGCTATTCCCGCTTAAAGAGCCGACGTACAGCTCTGATGGTTCACTGGAACGTGCCGACCTGCCGCAGTATAATGAGGGCGGCTGGTCGGCAAGCAGTTAAAGTTTCACATTGAAAAATAAACAGTTAGTTATTTTACAAACCAGAAGCTGCACTAGTAAACAATTGACTTAGAGAAGGGTTCTCTAACACTAAACTATATACATTGTCAGGTCTAGTCATATCATTTTGATGACAGGTTAGTAATAGATTAGTGGCCCACCCAGTAGTGTCAGGAGGCGGGTCAAGGTCATCTTCTATCAAGGGTTCGATAAAGGAGGCAAGTGCTTGACTAGGACATTGAGCGGTAGTAATAAGTTCATCAGAGCTTTCCCCAAAGGCATTGTAAGTCTGTCTCTTAGAAGGGCAAATCTTCTGTCTCAGGCTAGAATAGATAATTTCCAAGAAACTGCATCCAGAGTCTGGCTCAGGTTCCGACCTCCTCCAGGCTCTCAGGAACAATCTCACTTTCTACTTCATGACTAGGAGGAGCAGGAGCTTAACCACATAAGGTTAAAGTGATTGTAAAGCTTCATTTAAAAAACAAAAGAAAAACAAACATGTCATAATTACCTCCTCTGTGCAGTGATCTTGCACAGAGTGGCCCCAATCCTTCTGTTCTGAGGTCCCCCCCGTGGCGCTCCTGGCTCCTCCTCTTCTCCAGTACCCCCATGGAAAGCTGCACTCCCTGGGGGCACTCGTGCGGGCGTGCTCCCCAGTCCTGTTGCTGCGTCCATTGACACAGACAACAGGACTTAGCCCCGCCCCCCGGCTCCCATGTCACTGGATTTGATTAACAGCATTGGGAGCAATGGCTCCTGCTGCTATCAATCTATTCAATGGGTACCCGAGACAGCAGCTAGAGCTGCTGTGCTCATCCCTGTCGCTGGAACGATCGGGTCAGGTAAGTAAAAGGGGGGCTCTAGGGGCAGCTGCATCACAAAAGGTTTTTCACTGTGTGCATACTATTGGGGACTGAGTATCACCTCCACCCATCTCATGCCAGCTCTATTCTCTCTGTAACAAGCCTAATGCTTGTCAGTCTCCACATATGCAGTTTTGCAGCTTTAACCAACCTTGCAGCTCTCACAGACATGACTAATCTGTTCCCCAGGCTCAAGAGCACTGACTCTGAGTTCCAGGCGATCCTAAATTGCCAAAAGGGAGAGATGCAAAACCCAAACTGGACAGACGATCAGAGGTCTCTACTGGGAAGTGCTAATAAGTATTGAGCCTTACCCAGAAAAAATTGAGCTAGGAAGCTGTGAATTGCAGGGTGTACTGCCCAATTTGTCTATATTTAATGGTGCAAAAATACCTATGATTTTAAATTCATTTTCAGGTCCAAAGTGAACATGACAGCACCTCCAGAAAAATTCAATGTGGAAGAGCATAGGATCATAACCAAGTTCCTGTTTCTCCAAGGGAAAGGTGTAAAGCTGATCCATGATGAAATGGCACAAACTTTGGGTGACATTGGCTCTTCATATGCAACAGTTAAACGTTAGGATGTCAATTTTAAAACTGGTAATTTTGGTGTTGAAATTGAGAAACCCAATGGAAGACCTGTTTCTGTCTCTGTGCCTGCAAATGTGAAAGCCATTCATGACATGATCATGGAGGACCGCCGAATATCAGCCAAAAGTATTGCTACATATCTGGCAATATCACGTGAGAGAGTTGGTGCCATTGTCCACAACGACTTGGAAATGAGAACGCTTGCAGAAAAGTGGATCCCAAAACTTTTGATAACCGAACAAAAGAGAAAATGTGTGGGGATATCGTGGCTGTTTTGGTACATTTTGCAAGAAATTTGTCAGATTTCCTGGACAAACTGTTAACTGGTGATGAGACATGGATCTACTGTTATGATACTGAGACAAAAGGAACAGTCTAAGGAATGGAGGCACAGTGGTTCCCCCAGGCCAAAAAGGTTATGTGTGCAAAGGTCAGTGCAGAAGCAAATAGAAACAGTTTTTTTGGGATAAGAAGGGAGTTCTGCTAGTGGACAACCTTCAAAAGGGTTCAACCATCAATGCAACATATTACTGTGCTTTATAGACCAATTTGAGGCAAAATAACAAGTAAAAACATAGAGGAAAACTCTCCAAAGGTGTCATCCTGTTGCATGGCAACACCTTGTCACACACTGCAGGTGAAACAATGGCAAAAATGACCTCCTGAGGCTTTTAAGTGATACCCCATCCACCATATTCGCCTGACCTGGCTCCTTCTGACTAGCATCTGTTCCCCAATCTCAAAAAACACCTAAAGGGAAAACGATTTGTGAGTGTTCTGGAGGCAACTAATGCTGCAAATGAGTGGTTACACCAGCAGTCGGAAGAAATGTATTTGCAGGGACTTAAGAAGCTGCAGGACAGATGTCGCAAGTGCATTGACTTCCTGGGGGAATATGTCGAATGGTATGGGAGTTACAGCTTCCTAGCTCAGTTTTTTCTGGGTAAGACTCAATACTTATCAGCACCCCCTCGTAAAAGTGTATGAAGGGAGCCTGGGAGATGTGTAAACCCCGAACAGGACTTTTCCAGGCTCCCTTGCAACGCTCTGTTACAATAGTACAACGTTACTATCCCAAGTGGTGCTGCCCATACCCGAGTATAGGTACTCCTTGCAACAAAGTCCATACATGAATGCTCTAAGAAATGGGTCCCATTGGAGGGGAATTTGGTCAGAAAAGCAGATCACATAATGTACAGGTCTTCATCAGCCCACACACCAGACCCTCACTACGAGGCCAGTTCCCCTGTATATATGCCCTTGAAAAATGGGAATTTAAACTATCAGCTATCAAAAACATACAGTAATTTAAACTATCAGAAAAAACACATTATAAACTAGGCTCCTGCCTACAAACATAACTCCATTGCTCCTTCCTTAATATTACATACAGTAGAAGGGGAATGCTAGTCAGGGTTTTTAAGTAAAAATATAAGCAGCAATTTTTAAATATTTATTGAAGTTATGCTATGTGAATAGGAACATATAAAAGAAAAAAAGAAAAACAAATATAAAAAAGGTGTTAACCTGATGTGGCTGCATATTGTAAGTAGAAATACATTTTCAAATCATGTGGCCTGACTCTACTCCAAGGGACAACAGCAAAAAAAGTATAAGGTTTTACTTCCCTAGTCTATAAAAAAAAATCCACTTTATTTTCCATATGGCTAGTGTAAAGTACGTTTCTGATGGCCGATCAGAATAATATTCATTTTTCTACCTTTGTAGTTCAAAGTGTTCCTTGTGTTCTGATATCTTTGTCTTGTGGCTTGGATGCTCAACATGGTTAAAAAGCATGAGTGATGGACACCAAGTGAAATCAAAGTAGAGGCTTCAAAACTCATGTGACATCTGTAGTAATTATGAAAACATTCCTGAATGCCTAGGGATATGTGTAAACCTGTAAAGGGGGATGTTAACAGTTTTTAAAAAGTGTCTTTTGTGTGCTGCTTTTTATACTGCTATCATTTAACTACTTAATTTTTTTATGCTTGGGTAGCTGCTGTGATGAGCACTGCATGACAGCCCTTGGCACTTTCTTGTTCCTACACATGACTTTTCTCAGTGGCTGCTGAGATGGGAGTTTGTCAAACGCGTGGACAGCCAGACAGATGTGAGGTGCATGCTGTGCTGTGAGGTCAGTCATGGGCATGTCCTGCCAAAACTTTGTCATACCTTTTTTAACAGTGGCGTCACTAGGGTTGGTGTCACCTGGTGCGGTAAAATATGGTGTCACCCCCCCCCCCCCCCGTCACTGAGCAATCCGGGGCACTGAGCAGGCTAGCGCATCAGCACAGCTCTCCCCCCGAGCCTGCCATAGTTCTCTGTCCTGCCACTGCGGAGTTACAGCAGGAGTAGGACAGAGCAGTAGACACTGAGCAGGCTAGTGCATGGTGCGCACGCCAAACCCCTGTAAATGTAGTGGTTTATGCCAGTGCGCCAATCCATGCACTGTCACGGATGGGGGTGACATCATCACAGTCGGATGTCACTTCCTTCTTAATGGTGTCACCCAGGCCTGGACTGGGGCAAAAAATAGACTCAAGCATCTTAGACTGAGCCCCAAGTCTAAATACCCCCCACTGTAACAGTGTAAGCCCCTTCCAGTTTAATCCCCCTGATGTAACCCCCCCCTGTGTAGTACCCCCGTGTAATCCCCCTAATGTAACCACCCCCCGTGTAATCCCCCAAAGGTACCCCCGTGTAATCCACCTAATGTAACCACCCCCTGTGTAATCCCCCTAATGTACCCCCTGTGTAATCCCCAAGTCTAAATACCCCCCAATGTAACAGTGTAATCCCCCTAATGTACCCCCAGTTTAATCCCCCTAATGTACCCCCTGTCACTGTGTAATACCCCATAATGTATCCCCCTAATGTAACCCCCCCCGTGTAATCCCCCAAATGTACCCCCGTGTAATCCCCCTAATGTACCCCCTGTGTAATCCCCCATAATGTACCCCCTGTGTAATCCCCCATAATGTACCCCCTGTGTAATCCCCCTAATGTACCCCCTGTGTAATCCCCTATAATGTACCCCCTGTGTAATCCCCCATAATGTACCCCCTGTGTAATCCCCCATAATGTACCCCCTGTGTAATCCCCCATAATGTACCCCCTGTGTAATCCCCCATATGTACCCCCTGTGTAATCCCTTCATAATGTACCCCCTGTGTAATCTCCATAATGTACCCCCTGTGTAATCCCCCATAATGTACCCCCTGTGTAATCCCCATAATGTACCCCCTGTGTAATCCCCCATAATGTAGCCCCTGTGTAATCCCCCATAATGTAGCCCCTGTGTAATCCCCCATAATGTACCCCCTGTGTAATCCCCCTAATGTACCCCTGTGTAATCCCCCATAATGTAGCCCCCTGTGTAATCCCCCATAATGTAGCCCCTGTGTAATCCCCCATAATGTACCCCCTGTGTAATCTCCATAATGTACCCCCCTAATGTACCCCCTGTGTAATCTCCATAATGTACACCCCCCCTGTGTATATCTGCCCATAGTGACATTGCATACATCTCTCCCCCCTACATTCACAGACCTCAGATCAGCGTGGTTCTGTCCAGTGTCCACATGGATGTCCATTGTCCCTCCTCCTAGGCTCTTCCTCCTGTTGTGTCCCGTCAGTGTGGAGGAGGAGCCTTGGCTCCGAGGAGTGTAATTGTGATAGGCAGCCGGCATCTCTGCCTGCCTGTCACAATAATAGGGGATTGCAGTGCCGCTTCCCCGAGGACATGCGGGCGCCGTGCACTGGGCTATGGGAACCCGAGCTGCCTGTGTGCCTCACAATTAATTCTCCTCCTCACCGAACATCGCTGAGCAGAGATAGTGCTCAGTGGACGGAGGAGGAGGAGAGAGCCACGGTGCCTCTCTCAATCCAGTGCCATGCCGGGTGTCACCCCTCTGTCGGGTGACACCCGGGTGCGGCCCGCACCCCCCGCACCCCCCTTGCAACGCCGCTGCGGTCAGGTGATCTGGGTCTTTTCCATCCAGACTGCAGTCTAGGTGGTTGTGTGAGGATCAGCTGCTGTGGTGTCGGCCTGAAGCCTGAGGCCTAGCCATGTGTTTAGAGACTCTGCTGAAGAAAGCCTGGTCAATGCCTGGAGGCATGGGAGAGGAAGTTGCCAGAGAGTCAACACCTTTTGTTGCCTGTGGCATGTTGAGGGGGATGGAGTGCTGAGGAAATACCAGAGGAGACGCTTCATGAGCCTGGGACCATGAAGTGGCTGGGAGAGCTTCAGGAGAGAACTCATCCAAGGAAACTATGTGCAATGCTGTGAGTTGAGTTTTGTTGCTATAGGAGACAGTGGAAGTACTGATTACTGGTTTCAGCTTAAAGGCCCTTTTTCTTTATTGCTGTCTGCCTTTTTCTACATTTTTGTCTAAGGAGTCTGCTGGTCTGCTGGCCTGCTATTGTATTTGACTAAGGGTGTCCTGTGCTCTACCCCTCTCTCCCACATTTTCCTGTTAAGAGAAATAAACCTCTTTGTTCATTCCTAAAAGTGACTGGCACCAGTTTTTCTACCTTGCACACCACCCATAATGCCTAGTAACCTGCACCCTGAGGAGGAATGTTGGCCCTTCTTGTCTCTGGGGGTCACCATCAGGCCTATGGAGGTCGTGGAGGGCACTACATATGTTTAAATACAACTTGCATAAGTACCTTAAAGCGGAACTAAATCCTCCTATAATTTTCAGTCAAAGAAGCGGCTATCTTGGCCTCTGGTTTTCCTCAACTGCCATGGTGCTGCACATGGGATCAGTTTGGTTGAGAGCACAACCAATGTGACAGTAACATTCCCAGCACGTACCAGGAATGTAACTGTTTTTTTAAACTGTTAAATCAATGGGTATAGTTCCTCTTTAAGTGGAACTATGCTGCATCTGAGCACCACAAACCAAAAACACTATTTATTTGTTTTTAATATTCAAAACAAACTTGCCCATCCGTCCATGTTCCCTTGCTTTATTTTGCTGTGAAATCACTTTGAAAAACTCACCTTAGCATTTCTGACCGTCGCCGTCTTGAGTATGGGCAGACGATTCATGTAGAAGTTACTTCCTAGGATCAAATGTATCTGGCCTTAGCTCAGGTGTGTGCAGGCAGGAGGGTGTGCTTACCTGAGAAAATCCCTCTCCCCTCCTGAAGACTCCTGGGATATATGACATCATTTGCCTAGGCCTGGAAACCAGGAAGTAACTGAAGAAATGTAAAAAAAAAAAAAAAAAAAGTTTAAAACAAGTAAATATGATATATTTTCCTATCTATTTCCAAATGCTAGCACTAGCAGCATAAGGATTACAAATAGTCAATGCTGACGGAGAGAGTGAAGTTCTGCTTTAATCTGTCTAGATAGACTTTGTCATTTCTTCTACAACAGCATTCAGAGAGGGATAGGGGAAGTATGCACTAGGTGCCAATCAGGCTCTGCTGCATGCATACAGTGGGGAAAATAATTATTTGATCCCCTGTAGATTTTGTAAGTTTGTCCACTTACAAAAGAAATAAAGGGTCTATGATTTTTAGCATAGGTGTATTTTAAATGATAGAGACAGAATATTAACCAAAAATCCAGGAAAAACATATAAATTGCAATGTGCCATTATGATATCTGTATATAGATGAACTAATAAATGTGCCATCATGTATTGATTACCTACCAGTTGTGTGCCACATGCTTCATTTAAAGTCCCAAACTCCTTCCTTTTTAATTTCATATACAGGGATGACTACAGTATGTCATATTCTTCATTTAAAGTCCTAACACCCTTTTACCCATCTTCTACCGTCTTACCTGCTTAAAAACCTGCTGGACTGTACTTGCTGATTCTAATTATGGCCAGAATGAATGCAAAGCTCATATCTACTGTACTGTCTGTCCCCTACAGACATCTCATCACTGACATTTGGCTACTTACTAAAATTCACAAAAACGCATTATGGTTCAGCTGTCAATAGCAATCAGCCTGACTTCCAATTTTATAGATTAGCATAGATATCAAATGATTCCTGATTATTATGGACCATTGCATATTGTTTTATTTCAGTTTATTAAAAAAGTGGAATGATAAATTATTAACATGGCAAAGAGCAATTGTGTACAATAATTTACAGATAACAATGCCAAACAAGCATTCCTTATTAACTAAAGGAGTGCTTTACTTTTACCAGTGGAAACCTTTAGGCCGATAAGCAAAGGTTTACAAAAGTATGTCTTTTTCCTTTACATGTTTTTTTTTTTCCTTTACAAAACCCCTTCAAAGTAACTCTGGAAAGAAGGAGTTGTAAAGGTATAAGGTTTTTTATCTTCATGCATTCTATGAGTATGCATTAAGATAAAAAACCTTCTATGTGCAGCACCCCCTAATTACCTACCTGAGCTCCTTCTCTCTTCAGCAATGTCCACAATCCCCTCAGCCACCCAGTACACTCCTCCTGATTGGCTTAGACAGATCAGCTGTGCTATCGGCTCCCACAGCTGTCAATCAAAGTCAGTCAGCCAATCAGGGGAGAGGGCCAGGTCGGGGCTCCATGTCTGAATGGATACACAGAGCTCTGACTCAGCTTGGGTGACTCCTGTAGCAGGCTGCTGGCTGAGGGGCACTCAAAGGAAGGAGGGACTAGGAGCACCAAAGAGGGACCAGAGAAGAGGAGGATCCGGGCTGCTCTATGCACAACCAACTGCACAGAGGAGGTAAGTATAACATGTTTGTTATTTTTTTTTAACCACTTAAGGACCGAGCCTCGTTTTGAGATTTGGTGTTTACAAGTTAAAAACAGTTTTTTTGGCTAGAAAATTACTTAGAACCCCCAAACATTATATATTTTTTTCTAACTCCCTAGAGAATAAAATAGCGGTGGTTGAAACACTTTCTGTCACACCGTATTTGCGCATCGGTCTTACAAGCGCACTCTTTATGGAAAAAATACACTTTTTTTGAATTAAAAAATAAGACAACAGTAAAGTTAGCCCAATTTTTTTTTTATTGTAATAGATAATGTTACGCCGAGTAAATTGATACCCAACGCGTCACGCTTCAAAATTGCGCCCGCTCGTGGAATGGCATCAAACTTTAAAAATCTCCATATAAAAAATTCTACAAGTTGCATGTTTTGAGTTACAGAGGAAGTCTAGTGCTAGAATTATTTCTCTTGCTCTAATGATCACGGTGATACCTTGCATGTGTGGTTTGAACACCGTTTTCATATGTGGGCGCTACTTGGGGATGTGTTCGCTTCTGCACGCAAGCTCGGCGGGACAGGGCGCTTTAAAAAAATTATTTATTTTACTTTTTATTTTTACACTGTTCTTTAAAAAAAAAAAATGATGTCACTGTTCTTTAAAAAAAAAAAAAGCATGACAGGACCTCTTAAATATGAGATCTGGGGTCAAAAAGAACTCAGATATCATATTTACACTAAAATGCAATAGAAAAAAAATGTTGTTTGAAAAAAAAAAAATGTCCCTTTAAGAGCTATAGGCGGAAGTGACATTTTGACGTTGCTTCCGCCCTAAAATGGTATGGAGCCGAGCGGGGACCATCTTTCCCTCAGTCAGCTCCCTACCACAGACCGAGAAGGATACGATCGCCTCTGCCGCTACCGACATCTCCGGTAAGCGTCGGAGGGCACCAGAGCTTGGCGGGAGTGGGCGGCCCTCTCCCACCGACGATAAAAGTGATCTCCCAGCGAATCTGCCACAAAGATCACTTTTATCTGAAAGCCGACCACCCGCTGAAGAAGAGGATACCGGTGTTATGGCAGCTAGCTGCTGCCATAACAATGATATTCCTTTTTCAAACAGCCAACCTATAACGACAGCTGGCGGTCGGCTAGTGGTTAAAAAAAAAAAAAAACGAGCCTTTACAATCACTTTAAGAAACCACAATTTATTACCTGGGTGTACAAGTTCAAGTTCCTGAACTGTTGTCTACCACCTACTACAGGGATGCCCAACCCGTGGCCCACGGCGCCATCCGAGGTGGCCCGCCACGTCTTGCTCTGAGATGGCGGGTTGGCAAGCCCTGATCGCGGGTTCCCGACCCCCCATCTCCGAGCATCAGCGCAAACAACGGAGCCGCCGCTAAAGGAAGCAGAGCCGATGCTTCCTGTATAGCGCCGACTCCTTCACAGGCGGAGTGATATGAAATGTACTCCGCCTGTGACAGGAAGCTCTGTACTGCAGCTGCATGCTTCCTGCGATCTCAGACAGCAGCCAGCATTGCCAGAGCCAGAAGTGCCAGTACCAGTCACCAGTACCAGTCACCAGTACCAGCCAGCAGTACCAGTACCCACCAACAGTACCAGCCAGCAGTACCAGTACCAGCCAGCAGTATCAGTACCCACCAGCAGTACTAGCCACCAGTCACCAGTACCCGCCAGCAGTACCAGTACCCACCAGCAGTACCAGTACCCGCCAGCAGTACCAGTACCCGCCAGCAGTATCTGTACCCACCAGCAGTACCAGTACCAGCCAGCAGTACCTGCCACCAGTACCAGCCAGCAGTACCAGTACTAGCCACCAGTACCAGTCACCAGTACCAGTACCCGCCAGCAGTATCAGTACCCACCAGCAGTAGCTGCCACCAGTACCCACCAGCAGTACCAGTACAAGCCAGCAGTACCCGCCAGCAATACTAGTACCAGCCAGCAGTATCAGTATCCACCAACAGTACCAGTACCAGCCAGTAGTACTCGCCAGCAGTATCAGTACCCACCAGCAGTACTAGCCACCAGTACCAGTTACCAGTACCAGCCAGCAGTACCAGTAACCGCCAGCAGTACCAGCCAGCAGTACCAGCCACCAGTACCAGTCACCAGTACCAGTCGCCAGTACCAGTACCCGCCAGCAGTACCAGCCAGCAGTACCAGTACCAGCCAGCGGTACCAGTACCCATCAGCAGTACCAGCCAGCAGTACCAGTAAGCGCCAGCAGTACCAGCCAGCAATACCAGCCAGCAGTACCAGTACCTGCCAGCAGTACCAGTATCAGCCAGCAGTACCAGTACCCACCAGCAGTACCAGTCAGCAGTACATGCCAGCAGTACCAGTACCCGCCAGCAGTACCAGTACCCGCCAGCAGTACCAATACCCACCAGCAGTATCAGTACCAGCCAGCAGTACCAGTGCCCGCCAGCAGTACCAGTACCCGCCTACAGAAACAGTATCCACCAGCAGCATCAGTACCCGCCAGCAGTACCAGTAGCAACAAGCAGTACCAGCCAGCAGTACCAGTACCAGCCAGCAGTACCAGTATCCGCCAGCAGTACCAGTATCCACCAGCAGTACCAGCCAGCAGTACCAGTACCCACCAGCAGTATCAACCAGCAGTACCAGCCAGCGGTATATGCCAGCAGTACCAGCAGGCAGTACCCAACAGCAGTACCAGCCCTGGAGGACAGCCAGCAGCAGCCACCAGTTATAACCACCTGGGGGACAGCAGCAACCAGCTGCAGGAATCCTAAGGAAGAAGTGAAGATTGAGGTCAGTTGAGATGCAGGTAAACCACTGTGCATCAGTGTGAAAGCAGCCTTAGCCCCCTTTCACACGATCGGTCCACTCGGGTCTGCCTGTCTGTTTTTCAGGGGGACCCAATCGGACCCTCCATTCACCTCTATAGAGCGGCAGATGTAAACAGACTCAATCTGCTTAACAAAATGAAGGGGATCTGTCCCCTTCTGTCTGGGCAGATCAGAGGGCCCTTGTCTTTGACAGGTATCCTGTTCCTACTTCCGGGAGTCCGCACCGCGTCCCGTGACTTCACTGCGGTTTCCCTCCTCCTCTCCCTGTCGCCAGGCCAGTAGGAGAGAGGAGTGGGGCCTCATGCGCAGTAGGGTTCCTGGCAAGAAGCTGTAAGGCTACACTGCCAGGTACCCTTATCCGCAATGGCGGCGGCAGCACCCGACAGCTGATGGAAACATCAGCTGCGGTGCCGACATCGCTGGACTCCAGGACAAGTAAGTGTCCTATTGTTAAAAGCCAGCAGCTGCAGTATGTGTAGCTGCTGGCTTTTAATTTTTTTTGGGGCGGAACACTGCTTTAAGTGCTCCACCTTCGCTCATGTACAGTAAGTAGGAAAACCGGCCTGTGTGTAAATGTGCCGAAGGTCTCTGCTGGGTCCCAAATGCTGGGCAGAGCACTTCAGCACATCTGTGCACATCAGGGTTGTCAACCTCCCACAGCATTTGTTACTGACAAAACATGGAAAATTTACTGACGGAGCACATTTTTTACTGGCAACCTGAAAAATTACAGAACTCCTATTGAAAACTAACACAGTGAATATTTGAACAGTATAAACATGATAGGGAAACACTGACAATACCTATAACAAAGTAATTTGCATGATTACACTTAAAAAGTCAACACAGCATGAAATTATCAGCCCCCGATATATTCTGACAGTTGTAAAAAAAAATCACATATTTTTACAACCTGTCAGTAAATTTACTGGCAGGTGGCAACCCTGGTGCACGTGCAGATTCTAGTGCCTAGGTGAGAAAGGAGGACGTGCTTGCAGCAAAAAAAGTAAAAGGTACTTAAAGAGGTTCTTCAGTCAGTTAAAAAAAATTCACGTCAGCAGGTACAAATGCTGTTGCTGCTGACTTTTAATAAAAGGACACTTACCTGTCCAGGGACCCAGTGCTGTCCTCACCCAGGCCAGTTCTTCACCAGTCCCCAGGATCTCAATCTTGGATGTGTAAGTCACGTTGCCCATTGTGAATGGACCCGCAGCCTCCTGGGACCAATGACATGTCCCAGGAGGTTGTGCGTGGGGAGAGGGCGAACACTGGCTGGCATTGCCTAGGCAATCCCATGGAAGTGGGAGTGGGTAATGCCAGAAATAAATACATCTAAAAAAAAAAAGTGCCAAAAATTTTAAAGGTTTGGGGGAAGGATTAGAAAAAGCAGAAATTCCCTTTTACACAATATGCAACTGTGGGAGAGGAAAGGGGCTGGAGGTGTGAAGGTCCTTTTTAAATGTTATAGGTGAAGCTGGCAAGCCTCATATGTTGTCTTAGGGAATGCTTCGTTATCTTGGTAACTGAATTATTGTACACTATTGCGCTTTGTACCATCTTATAAAATATGATTCTCAGCCCCTCAGTTCAAGTGACAAACAATATTATGCAGTGTGCAATAATCCAGGAACAGATAGATTCAACAATTCTGTCTTTGTGTCTCCTCTCTAGCCATGTTACATCACATTTTTGTAGAGAACAGGCAGAAATAGCAAACAGAATCAGGAAAGACACAACATAACCATGGCAGGTATGATTTTTGACCACACATTGTGGTGTGCTGTATAGAAAAAAAAATATTTGCTGTGTGTTAACATGCAGAAATAGACTGAATAGACTACAGTATTTTAACACAGCGCACCTTAATGCATAGAAATGCATTGTATTTTGTGTTTCCGGAAATTACGCCTCCTTTGATAACGCCCTGGGGAAGGGGCGAAACGCATCAGTAAAAAGCTGGTGGTGATGTCATTTCCGACAATGCAAATTTACGGTTCAGCATTTTGCTCACATTTTCTTATTTACAAGTGAGTGTAATTGTTTTTAACCATACAATTTTAATAAATGGAATTACACTATTTGGATCTCTTCTGCTATCTTCTCTATGTTTGCGGCACAGTGGTGTAGTGGGTAGCACTCTCACCTAGCAGTAAAAAGGGTCACTGGTTCAAATCCCAACCACGACACTACCTGCAGGGGCGTACCTAGAGCATTTGGCACCCGGGGCGGATCCTATATATGGCAATATATATACCTTAAAATGTAAAAACACCCCACTGTGCCCCCTGCATCCTTCAATCTATTTTTGTCACTACTGTGTACCCCCTCTCCACAACTGCCCCTCTGGACCCCTTTACATTACACAGCACCTGCACCTCTGGACCCCTTTACATTATACAGAACCCTGCACCCTTTTACATTACACAGGACCTTGCACCTAAGGACCCCTTTACATAACACAGCACCCTGAACCTCTGGACCCCTTTACATTACACAGTACCCTGAACCTCTGGACCCCTTTACATTACACAGCACCCTGAACCTCTGGACCCCTTTACATTACACAGCCCTTGTACCTCTTTACATTACACAGCCCTTGTACCTCTGCACCCCTTTACATTACACAGCCCCCCACAGCTCTGGACCCCTACAGTGCAGACCACCCTACATTACAGAACCCCCCTACAGTGCAGACCCCCCCTACAGTACAGAACCCCCCTACAGTGCACAGACCCCCCTACAGTGCACAGACCCCCCTACAGTGCAGGACCCCCCCTACAGTACAGAACCCCCCTACAGTCCACAGACCCCCCTACAGTGCAGACCTCCCCTATAGTGCACAGACCCCCCTACAGTGCACAGAGTGCACAGACCCCCCTACAGTGCAGACCCCCCCACAGTAAAGACCCCATCCATAATGTACCTAAAAAAAAACACACATGGAGAGCCTGAGGCAGTGGCATTGCGGGGGAGGTGAGAGCCGCACCGAGTGACACCTGTGACCTGTCGGCAGTGACCCAGGACCTGGCGCAACGATCACCTTCTCTCAGTGGTCACGGCTCTGATCAGTCTCTGGAGTGAAGCCGCCTCCCCTTCCTCCTTTATGTCTACACAGTGCTGTGTGTGCAGGAGGAGGGGGAGGCGGCTTCACTCTGCTCGGCTATGACAGCCGCTGCGGAGACTGATCAGAACCGTCCGCGACCACTGCACTCCCCTCACCTGCCGCTGCCGCTGCCTGTGGCCGCGCCGCTGCGGTACTTAAATCCGCGATGTCTCCGCTTCAATCGCGGAGGGGGGGCGCCAGCCTGACACCCCCCCCCCAGTGTGTGGCACCCGGTGCGGCCCGCCCCCACCCCCCACTTAGTACGCCACTGACTACCTGCCTGGAGTTTGCATGTTCTCCCTGTGCCTGCGTGGGTTTCCTCTGGGTACTCCCACACTCCAAAGACATGCTGGTAGGTTAATTGGCTTCTGTCCAAAATTGGCCCTAGTGTAGGTATGGGGACCTTGGATTGTGGGCTCCTTGAGGGTAGGGACTGATGTGAGTGTGCGATGTACAGGGATAAGGACAATTGTAGACACGCACCCACACTCACTCAGGTTGAACTCGATGGACTGGTGTCTTTATTCAACCTTACTAACTATGTTTGTTTATGAGGAAAAAAAGAAAACGGCATGGCATGCTATAGGGATATAATCATCAAGGAGGACCACAAGCTCCAGCATAACCACAACCATCATTAAGCGCTTATGACTCCTATAATATAGGAGTCTATACCAGTCAGTGAGTGAGTGGGCATACTAGAGGGGAGCACAATTTTCACTTTAGTTAAAGAGACATCACCTGGCACAGCCAAAGACGGCATGATCGATTGTCACAATTTGAATAAATGAAGAAACTCAAGGATATGGACTCATTTATGAATGTCACGCGTTTTATTTTATCCAAAATGTTTATTGCATATTTACCTTATTTTTACGATTGTATTTAGGTTGGTGCCTAAGTAATGATTTGCTACTTAAGCATAAGAGGAGATATGTCTAACATACAGTAGAGCTCACTATTTCAACATTTCAAACACACTAAATTAAACAAAATATAAACCCTTATTAGAGTTTTAAAAAGTCAAACTTTTCAGTTTGCAGGGAAAAATGTCAACCTGTTTTTTTTCCCCTTAAGGGCTATTTAGTAGTTTGGATTTTGTAAACAGATTTATTTATTTTTTCCTTACACATACCTTGCTGTTCCAACTTACAAAGTTGATTCAGATTATCCTCACTCTGCATAGCACAATTCCCATGTTCCTGGAGTGCCACCTAGAGGTGAATCGGCCCATCCCCAAGCATTGTGGCTAATCCAAGTTGCTAAGTAAAGTAAAGGAAGACATATATATACATATATATATATATATATATATATATATATATATATATATATACAGTATCTCACAAAAGTGAATACACCCCTCACATTTCTGTAAATATTTTATTATATCTTTTCATGTGACAACACTGAAGAAATTACACTTTGCTACAATGTAAAGTAGTGAGTGTACAGCTTGTATAACAGTGTAAATTTGCTGTCCCCTCAAAATAACTCAACTCACAGCCATTAATGTCTAAACCGACGGCAACAAAAGTGAGTACACCCCTAAGTGAAAATGTCCAAATTAGGCGCAAAGTGTCAATATTTTGTGTGGCCACCATTATTTTCCAGAACTGCCTTAACTCTCTTGGGCATGGAGTTCACCAGAGCGTCACAGGTTGCCACTTGAGTCCTCTTCCACTCCTCCATGACAACATCACAGAGCTGGAACATCACGTTTGAGGATGCCTCATAGATGCTCAACAGGGTTTAGGTCTGGAGACAGCAATAACCCTCCCTTACTCTATCCAAAATTTAAAAAAAAAGTTTTGTCTTTAGACATACTTTAAATGTATACATTATAGGTCAGTATAATATAATCAATAAGCTGTAGTATTCTGTCTCCTGTCAGTCTCAGCTTGCTCTGTTCTGAGAGCCGGCAGTGTAGAGCTTGTTAAAAACTTGCCGACTGCTGCACACTGATATACGCATAATGGCAGCGGTGAGCAAATGGGCATACCCGTACGTCCCCTTTAATTGGTGGGGCTGTCGCGCGTGCCACGTACAGTGCGACTGTGCCCTCGGGACCCACGGACTTGATGTCCGCCGGTGTGCCGGCGATCGTGTCACGGAGCCACAGAACGGGGAAGTGCCTATGTATGATGGAAAAATATCCCAAACAATCCCATTAGATCACCGAAACATACCCTGATTGCCCAACAGGGCGAGGCAGGTGCGATCCAAAAATCACAGGACAGTGATCCCACACAAAAGCCAGAACCAGAAAGTACCAGTCATTCTACTGTATATCCCCCAAGGTAAGAACTTACCTCCAGCTGGGTGAATGAGGGGGGCGGGGATGCAGGCTTCCATAGAGGTACAGGACCTTATCACTGGCTGCACCACCCTGTCCTCCCCTCCACCTGGCTGCTCCCACTCTGTCCTCCCTTCCACCTGGCTGCTCCCACTCTGTCCTCCCCTCCACCTGGCTGCTCCAACCCTGCCCCCCCCCCTCCACCTGGCTGCATCCACCAATACCAATAGTCTTTAGGAGTGTCAGCTAAAGACTTACAAAAGTCTCTGGCATATGCTAACATCCCTGTTAGCGAATCTCCGATACGTAAAACACTAAACAAGAATGGATTTCATGGGAGGATACCACAGAGGAAGCCACTGCTGTCCAAAAAAAACATTGCTGCATGTTTACAGTTTGCACAAGAGCACATGGATGTTCCACAGCAGTACCGGCAAAATATGCTGTGGACAGATGAAACCAAATTTGAGTTGTTTGAAAGAAACACACAACACTATGTGTGGAAAAAGAGGCACAGCACACCAACATCAAAACATCATCCCAACTGTGAAGTATGGTGATGGGGGTATCATGGTTTGGGGCTGCTTTGCTGCGTCAGGGCCTGGATGGATTGTTATCATCGAAGGAAAAATGAATTCCCAAGTTTATCAAGACATTTTGCAGGAGAACTTAAGGCCATCTGTCCACCAGCTGAAGCTCAACAGAAGATGGGTGTTGCAACAGGACAACGACCCAAAGCATAGAAGTAAATCAACAACAGAATGGCTTAAACAGAAGAAAATACCCCTTCTGGAGGGGCCCAGTCAGAGTCCTGACCTCAACCCGATTGAGATGCTGTGGCATGACCTCAAGAAAGCGATTCACACCAGACATCCCAAGAATATTGCTGAACTGAAACAGTTCTGTAAAGAGTAATGGTCAAGAATTACTCCTGACCGTTGTGCATGTCTGATCTGCAACTACAGGTAATGTTGAAGTTATTGCTGCCAAACGAGGTTCAACTAGTTATTAAATCCAAGGGTTCACATACTTTTTCCACCTGCACTGTGAATGTTTACATGGTGTGTTCAATAAAAACATGGTAACATTTAATTTTTTGTGTGTTATTAGTTTAAGCAGACTGTGATTGTCTATTGTTGTGACTTAGATGAAGATCAGATCACATTTTATGAACAATTTGTGCAGAAATTCATATCATTCCAAAAGGGTTCACATACTTTTTTTTGCAACCTTATGTAACTATCCTGTCCGACGTCATATGACATCTGGTCAGGATAATTTAACCACTTTGCGCACATCATTTTGTTATATGGCGGGCGGCAAGTGGTTAAAGCAGGGGTCTCAGACTGATGACCCTCCAGCTGTTGCAATACTACAAGTCCCATCATGCCTCTGCCTGTGGGAGTCATGTAGTTTCACAACAGCCGGAGGGCCACCAGTTTGAGACTGCTGGGTTAAAGTATTAGGTGCAACAAGAGCTTTTGTCCCCCAATCCACTAGAATTCTAGCTATTCTGATTTGGTAAGTATTTGGCACTTCCTGGAGTGATCAAAACTTGTTAACCTCCTCCTGCCAAGCATATCTTCTTTTTGACCAGTGAGGTGGCCTGTCATAATGATGAGCCAACACAAATGCATAGGCGGCCAGCAGGCAAGCTTTTATACTACCAGAAAGTGTCAAAGATTTGTCTGGTCAGAAAGGCCTGGCATTCTGATGGCGAGGGGGGCTTGACTGAAAGCTCTAGGTTCTGTTTGCAATGATGTGCAGATTTGGTCATGTGCCATGACCAATTGGTACAACTTTTTAACCATGATGTGACCTATTGCTTCTGCCATACTCTGTAAGTAAACAGACAGATCTAGGAAGAACCCCAATTTTCAGGCTGTGATGCAAAGCAGATGTAGCACCCTCTAGTGTGCTAGTGAGTTTTTTTGTTTAGTGTAGGTAAATGTCCAGGCTTGATTGAGAGCTAAGCCTGGGTGTGGTATTTTGATCTGGGCTGGGAGTGGCTCAGTGTAGTGCTGGGGTGATTCACAGGTGGCATCACTGGGACCTCCTACCCCTTTCTAGAATGTTCCAGTGTTTTCTAGAAAGATTGGCTGGAGGGGAGGTAGAGCCACCTACGGTGTTCTAAGGAGTCCTGACCAATCCCCAACTTGGATTGGCAGAGAGCAGGCCTCCTTAAATATCCATGGTCAGCCCAGCTGATTGGTTGGAAGGGCTGAAGATAGGGTTCTAGGCTGCCGGGGCCTTTGAGGGAGCTCCCCAGTCTGGGGGGCAACCTTGGGCCTGGGGCTTGGGTGCGGATGGGGGCCCCCCAAGAAATCGTGGAGGTGTCCTAGACAGGAGACACAGGAGGAGAAAGAGAGGACAGCAGGGGAGAGCACTGTCAGGCAAGTCTACTTACTTTTTGATACACTATATGGGCCCACGGTCCGTGCCTGAAAAGGGCAATTTTTGTGCTAACTGTGCCTGAAAGCTTAAGCAAGTGAAGTGCTGGAGTGGAGACTGGAGTGAATATACCAAAGTGTATATAGTTGCCCCAAGTAAGTTTTACTAATTGTACTGGGAAACCCATACTTCCCTTACCCCATCCAAGTTCAATCTCTTCAATAAAAAATACAAAAACAAAGTACATGGACTGTATGTCTTGGAGTGCCTGAGAGGTGTATGCTGGGCAGGGTGACAGGTGGATCACAATACTCAGCAGCTCCTACGGGGTACCGCTATACAGATAAATATAGCTCAGTTGAGGCATTGTGCATTAAATACTGAGGTCAGCTTATCATGAGTTTTGCTGATTCTTACTGTTTGTCTAATTCCTGTAGTAAAGCCAAAGAAACAACTCAGTAGTATATGCCTTTACCAAACAAAAATGCATCTACAAAATTATTTACAGTACTACAAATATGCAAAATCAATACACTAAAAGTCACATAGCTTACATTATAATTGGTCATTGATTTCTGTAGGAAACAGGACATTTTATCTAAAAAGTTTTTTGTCCTTCCACAAAAAGTTTATGTCTCTTTCCATTTCCTAATATTGTTGGAAGATGAGCAGCACTGGTCTATATAAACCTTAAGTGCTGTGCTAACAATTCATACAATTATGAAAATGTATAATTAAATATACTGGGCAAAAAATATTAAATTCATATATAATAAAGTGGTAGTGCAATAAATTATATTAAATAATTTAAATAAATTATATTATCACTTGTCTCATTACATATACTGTAAAAAAAAAAACAATACACTACACTACAATAAACTAATACACTAAATTTTATAATAAACAATATTCATCTAAAAGTGCAAAAATATCATGCAAAAATCAAAAGAAAAAAAAAATCAAAAATCAAAAATTTCTATTACCTACCTACATCTACAGTGCCTTGAAAAAGTATACCCCTTGAAATCTTCCACATTTTGTATTGAATTGTAGCTCTGGCTGTATGTTTAGGATTGTTGTCCTGCTGGAAGGTGAACCTCCACCCCAGACTCAAGTCTTTTGCAGATTCTAACATATTTTCTTCAAAGACTGTCCCTGCTGAGGAAAAGCATCCCCACAACATGATGCTGCCACCACCATGTTTCACAGTGGGGATGGTGTGTTCAGGATGATGTGCAGTGTTTGTTTTCCGCCAGACGCTGCGTTTTGCTTCTAGGCCAAAAAGTTACATTTTGGTCTCATCTGACCAGAGCACCTCCTTCCACATGTTTGCTGTGTCCCCCACATGGCTTCTCGCAAACTGCAAATGGGACGTCTTATGACTTTCTTTCAACAATGGCTTTCTTCTTGCCACTCTTCCATAAAGGCCAGATTTGTGGCGTGCACGACTAATAGTTGTCCTGTGGACAGATTTTCCCACCTGAGCTATGTATCTCTGCAGCTCCTCCAGAGTTACCATGGGCCTCTTGGCTGCTTCTCTGATTATTGCCCAGCCTATCAGTTTAGGTGGACGGAAATGTCTTGGTAGGTTTGCAGTTGTGCCATACTCTTTCCGTTTTCGGATGATGGATTGAACAGTGCTCTGTGAGATGTTTAAAACTTGGAATATTTTTTTATAACTTAAACCTGCTTTAAACTTTTCCACAACTTTATCCCTTACTTGTCTGGTGTGTTCCTTTGTCTTCATGATGCTGTTTGTTCACTAAGATTCTAAAACAAACCTCTGAGGGCTTCACAGAACAGCTGTACTTATACTGAGATTAAATTACACACAGGTGGACTCTATTCACTAATCAGTTGACTTCTGAAGGCAATTGGTTCCCTTAGATTTTAGTTAGGGGTATCAGAGTAAAGGGGGCTGAATACAAATGCACACCACACTTTTCAGATATTTATTTGTAAAAAAAAAAATGAAAACCATTTATCATTTTCCTTCCACTTCACAATCATGTGCCACTTTGTGTTGGTCTATCACATAAAATCCCAATAAAATACATTTACGTTTTTGGTTGTAACATTTCAAAGGGTATGAATACTTTTTCAAGGCACTGTATATCTGCAAGGGAAGCATATCTGACTACAGACTCTAGATGGCAGCGTCGTAGACATAAGTGCCATATCTCAATGCTAACAAGCCTGAGTCCAGTGTTTAACAGGAGCTCTGTGGGTTTTGCATTGATTTCCTAAAACAAAACACTATACTCAAGGAATAGTGATTATGACTCCACTTTAGTGCTGCTATGCAAAACCTATGATTTAGTGTAAATATAAAAGCATGTACAGAGAGTATCCAGTTGACCACCAGATGCTTGTACTCATACCATCCCACAGCACTGGGAACAAATTGCCATTTATGTAAAATAGAAAACATACCACTGCAAGGGTTTCGCTCAACATAAATGTATTATGTGATAATTTGATGATTGATTGCTGTAAATTGCAGCCATATTCTCCTAATAGTTTTTCAGGTTGTTTCTGTATGAGTGGGCCCTCCAGAATGTATCCCTCAGGTGTGCTTTGTAAATGGGAAAAGAAAGGGTGAATAATCGTAAAAGCTTCCAACAGAATTATTGCATTATAAAGAAAGACCACATTGCCATGTTGTTTCTGATTCTCCTAGAGGACAAGTGCATTGTTCTTAAGCTACATGGGGTGAAGGAAAAACTAAGCCTTTCAAACCAATGTGCCTTAGCAATTCATGCCACATGGTAGTCTGCATGTTCTGTCTATGTGTGAGACTTTAAATCATATGTCACAGTGTTCAGTGTTAGATCTAGGACATAACTCCCGCAGACCTCTCCTGCGTGGTTCATCAAAGACAGACATTAAATGTTTCAAGAAGTATCAGATGAAGGCAACCTTTTCCTCTGAGGTCAGACTATATGGGAGCAACATGGTCATGAAACATAAATATTGGTATTATCTGTTCTACTGTATGCTGTGAGTTGTGTCACTAGATCACTGGTGGTCAACATTCTTGATACAGAGGGCCTCAATTGTGGCTCTTTAAATCACCAAAGGGCCACACATACTTTTCAGTGAAGGTATTGCTACAGAAAGTTGACAGAAACTGAACATATGCAATAGGAGATGGTCGGGGAAAATAGATATGCTATAGGTGTACTAGAGTAGAGAGTGGGAAGGAGACCGGCAAATGCAGTCTCTGTTGTTCACGCTGGTTTTACTGGTACCACATCCCCCCCACTTACCAACCGGCCTATAGTAAAAATACATCATTACTATGACATTTAATACTGATGCTAAGGCAAGAGCTAGCTGCCATAACCTTGTTATCATTTTTTACTATGGCCAGTTCTGCGTCTGAAGTGGTCTCAGTGCTGTGCTTTTGGCCTAGGCTGACAAGGCCCAGGCCTAGAGTGGCACTTTGCGGGAGGGCGGCTAAAAAGCCACCCCCACACGAAAAAAGCACCTACAACCTCCTCCCGGCTCCCGCACGCAGGGCCGCCATCAGGGAAGTACAGCTGAAGAGAGCAGTGGCGTTGCTATGGGGATGCGGGGAGGGGGGTGACACCAGGAAGCAGTTTTAGTGGGTGCCGTCGACCCCCTCCCCCCCATCGGTAAAGCGATGACTCGGCAGATTCTTTGTGACAGGGAGAAGAGAGGAGAGCTGTGAGCTGTCTGTGTATCTCCCTCCCCGTTCCCCTTTCTCCTGTCAGCCGAAGGGAGAAGAGAGAGAGCGGCTCTAATGCTCACCCGGCTTCCTGCCCACTCTGTTTCCCTCCCAATTTGCCACAGCAGAGGGCCAATCAGAAGACACGCCCCTCCTCTTCGGCGAGTGCCCCCATTGGAAAACCACTTTTCATGGGATCACCCATGCGGGTTTGCTCTTCAGCCACCCTGTCTGCATCTATTGACATAGACCGGGCAACTTGGCCCCACCCCTCCACTCACTCATCACAGCATTTGACATCTATCAGCTTGACATCTAACAGCTATCAATCTGCCCAGTGAGGAGGGGAACAGTGGCAAGAGCCGCTGCTCTCGTGCACGTCGCTGGATCGGATCGGGCTCAGGTAAGAATAAGGGGGGCTGGGGGAGGGTTCCTGCAGCAGAGAAGGTTTTTTTTACCTAAATGCATTAAAGGTAAAAAAAAAACCTTGTGGCTTTAGAACCACTTTAACCGGTTCCGGACCAGTCGCGGCAGTTATACTGCGGCAGGTTGGCCCGGCTGCGTGAATCGTCGTAGCTATACGTCGTGCACGCGGCTGCAACAATCAGATTCGCTTCAGAACCGATCAATCCCCAGGCCCAGGCCAATGGTTTCTGGCCTGGACCTGGTGATCAGTCCTGGCGAATGAAATCCTTCCCATGCATGTGTAAGTGTAAACACAGCAGGGGAAGTGATGTCATCTCTCCTCGTGGAACTCTTTTCTGTTCCAGAGAGGAGATAAGACATCTCAGAGTAAGTGCACCAACACTACACTGACACCAGTTCACGTAGGTACACTTGTCACCCCCCGATCACCCCCCCGATTCCCCCCTCAGTTAACCCCTTTACACCCTGTCACTGTGTTACCCAGTGAAGTGTTCATATTTTATTTTTTGATCACTGTACTGGTGTTAGTGACAAAAATCTGTGTTAGCAGGGCCGTCTTTAATATGGTTTGGGCCCTGGGCAAAAAAATTTTTGGGCCCCCCCCCCCCCCCCCCCCCTTCAATGCAATTTTGCTCTTCACCCGAACATCTCAAAAAACAGACACACACACATGGAATTATCTTTAAAAAAAAAAAAAACTTTGCAGACCCCCTTCACAGCAGTCTAAAGGTGTCCTCAGTTCCCTTTCATGTCACAGCACTCCATTACTTTTCAGCCTCTTCACATCACAGCGCCCCCATTACATTGCAGACATTTTCACATTATAGTGCCCCTTTACACATCACAGTGCCCCCATTACATTAGAGTCCCCTTCATGTCATAGTGCCCCTTTACACATCACAGCACCCCAATTACATTGCAGCCATTGTCACTTCACACATTCACATGTAGGTGTTTTGGCAGCCCATTCATTTAAATGGGCTGCCATGCCTGCGTTTCCTGCAGAAAAAAAGGTGCATGCAGCATTTTAAAATTGCAGTGGCCTAGAAATCTATTCTGCTTTTGCACCATGCTACTTACCTGCAGTTCCTGCACACACAAACGCACAGCGTTTTTAAAATTGTGGCCTAAACATCTAAAAATGCAGCAAGTTTGCCGGTGCAGGAACTGCAGGTAAGTCACATGGTGCAAAAGCAGAATGGACAGACAGTGCTGTATTTCATTACTTGATGGGCATAGGTGTGCGCAGCCTATTAAATGATGCAAGCACCTTTTTTTTTAAGGAAACGCAGGCACAGCAGCCCATTCAAATGAATAGGCTGCTGTGCCTGCGCAAATGTGGGCCACCAAAACACATAAGTGTGAACTAGCCAGGCCCAAAATAAGCCCATCAATCAGTTAAGACCCCTTTCACACTGAGCTATAGCGCTAAAAATAGTGCCTGCAAAGCGCCCTGAAACAGCGGCTCCACTCACTCCAGTGTGAAAGCCCGAGGGCTTTCGCACTGGAGCAGTGCGCTGGCAGGGCGTCAGAAAAAGTCCTGCCAGCAGCTTCTTTGGAGCGCATTAGGAGCAGCAAACTCACCGCTCCTAAAGCGCCCCTGGCCATTGAAATCCATGGGCAGCGCTGGCAAAATACCGCTGTAGCGGTGCTTTGCAGGCACTTTTAACCCCTTTTCAGCCACTAGCGGGGTTAAAAGCGCCCCGCTAGCGAAAAGCGCTGCAAAAACGACGGTAAAGCGCCACTAAAAATAGTGGCGTTTTACCACCGACGCCCGGGTGCTTTCAGTGTGAAAGCAGCCTAAATACAGTATGCCATATGCTGTAAATAATGCCATGTGCTCTCCTCTGAGGCCTCATTCAGTCTGGACTGCAGGTCCGGTCAGTGTTTGTAAACTTTCAGGTATGGGACAACATGGCCAGGGGATAGGGGGAGCCAGGGGAGGAGAAAAGACCTTACCTTGTCCTGGAAAGCTCAGCACTAATACTCAGCTCAATTCTCCACACTGCTTAGTTGTTTCACTTGACCAGCAGGCAGGCACTAGGCTTCAGTGCACTCCACTCCGTGCTGCAGTCCACTCCACTTCTCCGCTCCTCCGAGTCCGATCAGGTACACTCAGGGCAGCCATCATAGATTCTGGGGCCCCTTACACAGCTTTAGGCCTGGGGCCCATGGGGCCTGATCACCAACATTCTCCAGGGCCTGCCCACTGGCCGTCCCACCAAATCCGCCCACTGGCCATCCCACTGAGTCCTTCGGTGCACCCACTTTTATTTTAACACTCATACAATTTAATGTATGCCCATCCACGCCCAGCATCATCCATTCCTCTCCATAATGTATTCCTACCCATGCCCAGCATCATCCATCCCTCTCCAGGATTCTGGGCATGAATGGGCATACATTGTGGAGAGGGATGAATGATGCTGGGTGGGGATTGGCATACTATAGGGATGGGTTGGGATTGGCATACTAGAGGGATGGATGATGCTGGGTGGGGATTGGCATACTAGAGGGATGGATGATGCTGGGTGGGGATGGGCATACTAGAGGGATGGATGATGCTGGGTGGGGATGGGCATACTAGAGGGATGGATGATGCCGGGTGGGGATGGGCATACTAGAGGGATGGATGATGCCGGGTGGGGATGGGCTTACTAGAGGGATGGATCATCCCTCTAGTATGCCCATGGACATACTAGAGGGATGGATGATGCTGGGTGAGGATGAGGATGATGGAGTTGCATTGTGAAAATGGATGAGGATGATGATTTCACAATGCAACTCCATCCTCATCCATGCAACTCTATCATGCCAGCTTGTCAGCCTCAGGGGACCGTGTCCCATCCCAGGAATAAATGAGTGAGTCCAAATCTACAGCATGGGGGGCACAGGGAGCAGCACACACTAACTCTGTGACTAATTCTCCACGTTGCTATCTCGTATCTGCGTGTACCTGAGAACTTGAAGGCTGGGTCACTGCTGGCGAACTGACCACACCCCCTGCCCGAGTAGCGGCCAATCAGATTGCACACTAACCTAGCAGCAGCCAGCATGAGAGTGCTGGCCTCGATCACCTGCCGGGGGGTGGAGGCGGGCAGGGCTGCTAGTGAAAGAAGGCGGAGGCTCAGGCTTCTATGCTTCTGTATTGTGCGGGTCAGCGGTTGCCTGCAGATTAAAGTTTAACTATGTGTTCTGCTGGGGGGAGGTGGGGAGCGGGGCCCCTTACAATAGTATTGCCTGTACCCCCCTGAGGGCGGCCCTGGTACACTGCACGCAGAGCAAGGGGCGGGGCTAGAGCGTCAGTGGAGCTCAAGGCCCCACCCACCCGCGGCCCGCTCCTCAAATGACAAAAGCAGCACTGGCACTGTGGGCGCCGTGCACGCCGCTGATAACATAACAGTCTAAAGCCCCATACACACGGTCGGACTTTTTCATGGATTCTGTCCGATCGGACAATGTTGTTGAAAAATCAGACCGTGTGTATGCACCATCGGACAGTGTACGTCGGATTGTCCGACGGACAAAGTCTTATCTCCTGCTGGAAAGATTTGCCGACAACACGGTCCGATCACACCAAATCCGATCGTGTGTACGCGGGTTAGCATTCAGATTTTTTTTTTATAGCGTCAGGGCACCCGCCGTATATTACCTAAATAAAGGTTTAACCCCCTGATCACCCGGCGGGTGATATCAGTTAGGTTTTAGCGTCAGTTAGGGTCTGCGTCGCCCCAGGCAGCGTCAGATTAGTGCCAGTAGCGCTAACACCCACGCACGCACCATACACCTCCCTTAGTAGTATAGTGTCTGAACGGATCAATATCTTTAATTTGATTAGAACTATATTAGTGTCCCAAATAGTTTAGGGTTCCCAAAAACGCATCGTTGGATGGATCAGCCCTGATACCTGCTAGCACCTGCGTTTAGCCCCTCTGCCCAGCCCAGCCCAGCCCACCCAAGTGCAGTATCAATCGATCACTGTCACTTACAAAACACAAAACACATAACTGCAGCATTCGCAGAGTCAGGCCTGATCCCTGCGAACGCTAACAGTTTTTTTTTTTTTTGGTAGCGTTTGAAGCAGTCGCTGACAGTCAGGTGCTCTTTTTTCCTTTGAGTCTCACTAGTGTACCAGTAAATTTAGAGGCCAAAATGTCCAATCGAAGGTACACTAGTGAAGAGGCCTACACGTTTCTGAGCATGACAGATGAGAGTGAAGAGGAAGTCACCCATCTGTCAGATTCTGGCTCAGAATACAAACCAGTAGACAGCAGCGGCACCCTGACAGATAGCTCTGACGACGGAGTAGTGGTCCCTGCCAAGGTCAGGCGTACCCGACCCCGTTCTTCTGCTGTTGTTGAGGTGCAAGAACCGCAGGGCTCTCGTATGGAGCAGAGAGCCAGTACTAGTGCCGCTCATCCTTCTGGTGAACTGGCAAGCACCAGCGGCCTAGTACATCCTGGTCGTACATCCAGCACTGCAGTAACACTTGGTGACGTGGCGAGTCCCATAAGTGCAGTTCAAGCTGGTGAGGTGGCTAGCACAACAAGTGTCCCGCAGCCACCAAGAAGAAGACAAACACAGGCCCGTCAAGCCCATAGTGCCCTTCCTGCTGCATTCACCGATCCGAATTGGGAGCCCACCACTTCTGCAGCACCCGTACTTCCCCCATTCACTGGCCAACCCAGAATTCAGGTGGAAACAGTTGATTTTACATGACTTGATTTTTATTTGCTGTTTTTCACAGAAGATCTCTATAGATCTATTGAGGACCAAAGCAATTTGTATGCTGGTCAATTCATCGCCGCTAATCCCCAGTTGACCCTTGCCAGAGATTGGAAACCTATTACGGTCTCCGAATTTAAGACCTTCCTGGGCCTATCCCTCCTCATGGGCATAACTAAAAAGAGTGAGTTGCGGTCATCTTGGTCCACTGACCCAATTCACCATATGCCCATGTTCTCTGCCTCCATGACCAGGACACGATACGAGCAGATCTTGCGGTTCTTGTACTTCAATGGTAATGAACTCTGTCGTCCTCAGGGTGACCCTGGATTTGATTGGCCTTTCAAAATTCAGCCCCTCGTAAACCACTTCAACCAACAGTTTGCAGCCTTGTTTACTCCCGATCAAGTTGTCTTCGTTGATGAGTCCCTGATTAAGTTTTCTGGCCGCTTGTCTATCAAACAGTATCTTCCCAGCAAGCGTGCCAGATATGGGGTCAAGATGTATAAGCTCTGTGGCAGGGCAACAGGCTATACATATAGTTTTATGGTTTACAAGGGAAGAGATAGTCACGTAGAGCTGGAGAACTGCCCAGACTACATAGGAAGCGCTGGTAAAATTGTGTGGGACTTTGCGTCACCCTTATTGGGAAAGGGGTACCACTTGTACGTGGACAATTATTACATGAGTGACACTTTTTAGTCACCTTTTTGATTATGGAATTGCCGCATGTGGCACCGTGCAATCTAATCGCCGGGGCTTCCCCCAGCAGCTTGTAGAATCCCGACTTAGATGGGGGTGAGAGCCTGCTTGAAGTGTAATAATTTGTTAGCAGTGAAGTGGAGGGATTCACGGAATGTTTTCGTTCTGTCCTCCCTTCACGCAGATATGACAGTCCAAATTCCTACGGCGACTGGTGTTGTGAAAAAACCCCTCTGTGTCCACGAATACAACCTTAACATGGGAGGGGTGAATCTCAATGACCAGTTGTTGGCGCCGTACCTAATTGCCCGTAAGGCCAGACGCTGGTACAAAAAAGTGTCTGTATACATATTTCAATTGGCTCTGCTGAACGCTTTTGTGCTATACAAAGCTTCAGGATGAACTGGATCCTTCCTAAAATTCCAGGAAGAGATCATCACAGCCCTTCTGTTTCCAGACTGTGCTATGGCCCACCTTCCCAACGCAAATGCAGTGAGCCGGCTGCATGAGAGGCATTTTCCGTATATGTCCTCCCTGGTACCCCTACCCAAAGAACCCCCCAAAGAAGATGTCGTGTCTGCAGAAAACGCTTAATTAGGTGTGACACCCGCTTTTTTTGTCCCTCCTGTCCTGACCAACCTGGTCTTTGCATCGGTGACTGTTTCAAACGCTACCACACACTAGTGGAGTATTAGCGTAGGGTACAGCACTACACAGTCCTAGGGCACATTAACACAGGGTCTCGAAAGATGAGATGGCCATCACATTTTGAGAGACCCTAATCTGGAACGTTTACAGTTTACAGTTTTTAAAAAAGTGAAAAAAAAAACACACACACAAAACGCAAAAAAAATATAAAAAAGAAAGCCAAAAAATAAAATGTTTTTTATTTTTCTCTCTCTCTCTATTGTTCTATCTCTTATGTTCGCTCTCTATTCTCTCTATTGTTCTCTCTATTGTTCTATATCTATTGTTCTCTCTGTTTTATTTTTTTATGTATGTTTTTTTTGTATTTTTTTTGCAGGTATGGTATGTCTTACTGTTATACTGTAATGTTACTTGGTTTTATTGTTAACCATCATTTGCTTAGCAGGTAAGCCATTCAGCTGCAGCACCGGTTTATTTATTCTGACAGCAACAGCGTTTGCTCCCACGATACGTAAAGCCATGACTCCAGCGCTGTAGGAGGTGATTTCACCACCACAGTTAAAAAAAAAAAAAAAGCATATATGCCGAAGCATGGGGGCAGGGGTGGAGGAGCGGTTTGCTCCTAACATTAGGGGTGGATTGCCCCCATGCTTCGGCATATATTTTTTAGGCACAGATTGCGTTAAAAATTGTAATTCTTACTATGTTTTATTGTATTTGCTTTGCAGGTAGGCTATGTCTTACTGTTATACTGTAATGTTACTTTATTTTATTGTTAACCATCATTTGCTTAGCAGGTACGCCATTCAGCTGCAGCACTGATTTATTTATCTTGACAGCAACAGTGTTTGCTCCCACGACTCCAGCACTGTAGGAGGTTATTTTACCACCACAGTTAAAAAAAGAAAATGGTGCATGTATGCCCATCATTAGAAGTGGGTGAATGAAGGGTGGTATTCTAATGGTGGGCATACCCACCAATCAATCTCCTTTTTTCGTTCAGCCCACAGGCTGCATGAAAAAAAGAACATTACAATGTATGCTCAACAAGGACCAGCGACGTACTGGTATGTTGCTGGACTTTGAGTGGTTATACCAGAATGATGCCTGCAGGTTTAGGTATCATCTTGGTATCATTCTTTTCAGCCAGCGGTCGGCTTTCATGTAAAAGCAATCTTAGCAGCTAATTCGTCTCTAGACTGCTTTTACAAGCAGTGGGAGGGAACATCCCCCCCGCTGTCTTCCGTGGTTTTCTTGGGCTCTCCTGTCCCAACAGGGAACATGATAATTGCAGCCATTGGTTCTGCCAGCTGACCATAGAGCTGGTCAGAGACCAGAATGGCTCCAATCATCTCTATGGCCTAAGAAACTTGAAGTTACAAGCATATCATGACTTAGGTTTTGCCGGATATAAACAGCGCCATTGGGAAATTGGGAAAGCATTTTATCACACATCTTGGTGTGGTCAGATGCTTTGAGGGCAGAGGAGAGATCTAGGGTCTAATAGACCCCAATTTTTTTTTAAAAAGAGTACCTGTCACTAACTATTGCTATCATAGGGGATATTTACATTCCCTGAGATAACAATAAAAAATAAAAAAAAAAAAAATAAATGAAAGGAACAGTTTAAAAATAAAATAAAAAAGCAAAATAAATAATTAAAAAAATTTAAAATAAAATAAGCACTCCGTGCTTTTGCGCAAAGGCAAGCGTCGGTCTGGTGTCATATGTAAACAGCAATTGCACCATGCATGTGAGGTATCACCAAGAAGGTCAGATCGAGCGCAGTAATTTTAGCAGTAGACCTCCTCTGTAAATCTAAAAACCTGTAAAGGCTTTTAAAAGCTTTTAAAAAATGTATGTAGTTTGTCGCCGCTGCACGTTTGTGCGCAATTTTAAAGCATGTCGTGCTTGGTATCCATGTACTCGGCATAAGATCATCTTTTTTTTTTTCATCAAACATTTGGGCAATATAGTGTGTTTTAGTGCATTGAAATTTTAAAAAGTGTGTTTTTTCCAAAAAAATTGCATTTGAAAAATCGCTGCGCAAATACTGTGTGAAAAAAAAAAAAATTGCAACACCCACCGTTTATATCTGTAGGGCATTTGCTTTAAAAAATATATATATATAATTTTTGGGGGTTCAAAGTAATTTTCTTGCCGAAAAAAATATTTTTTCATGTAAACAAAAAAAGTCAGAAAGGGCTTTGTCTTCAAGTGGTTAGAAGAGTGGGTGATGTGTGACATAAGCTTCTAAATGTTGTGCATAAAATGCCAGGACAGTTCAAAACCCCCCCCCCCCCCCCCCCAATGACCCCTTTTTGGAAAGTAGACACCCCAAGCTATTTGCTGATAGGCATGTTGAGTCCATGGAATATTTTTTATTTTGCCACAAGTTTTTTTTTTTTGCAAGTTGTCACTAAATGATATATTGCTCAAACATGCCATGGGCATATGTGGAATTACCCCCTAAAATACATTCTGTTTCTTCTCCTGAGGACGGGGATACCACATGTGTGAAACTTTTTGGGAGCCTAGCCGCGTACAGGACCCCGAAAACCAATCACCGCCTTCAGGCTTTCTAAGGGCGTAAAATTGTGATTTTACTCCTCACTACCTATCACAGTTTCGGAGGCCCTGAAATGTCAAGATAGCACAAAACCCCCCCCCCCCCCCCCCCAATGACCCCATTTTGGAAAGTAGACACCCCAAGGTATTTGCTAAGAGGCATGGTGAGTATTTTGAAGCTCTCATTTGTTTTTTAAAATGAAGAAAAAAAGAAAAATTATTTTTTCTTTTTTTTTCAGTTTTCAAAACTTTGTGACGAAAAGTGAGATCTCCAAAATACTCAACGTGCTTCTCAGCAAATAGCTAGGGGTGTCCAAAATGCCAAAAATTGGGTCATTTGGGGGGGGGGGGGGGGGGGGCTGTGTGCTATCTGGGCATTTCATGGCCTCCGAAACTGTGATAGGCAGAGGAGTGAAATCAAATATTTGCACCCTTAGAAAGCCTGAAGGCGGTGATTGGTTTTTGGGTTCCTGTACACGGTTAGACTGCCCAAAAGTCCAACACATGTGGTATCCCCATACTCAGGAGAAGCCGCAGAATGTATTTTGGGGTCTAATTCCACATATAACCATGGCATGTTTGAGCAATATATCATTTAGTGACAACTTTGTGTAAAAAATAAATAAAAAAAAATTTTTTCCCGAAACTTGTGGCAAAATATAAAATATTCCATGGACTCAACATGCCTCTCAGCAAATAGCTTGGGGTGTCTACTTTCCAAAATGGGGTCATTTTGGGGGGGGGGGGGGGTTGTGCTATCTTGGCATTTTATGGCCTTCGAAACTGTGATAGGTAGTGAGGAGTGAAATCAAAAATTTACGCCCTTAGAAATCCTGAAGGCGGTGCTTGGTATTCGGGGTCCTGTAAGCAGCTAGGCTCCCGAAAAGTCTCACACATGTGGTATCCCAGTTCTCAGGAGAAGCAGCAGAATGTATTTTGGGGTGTAATTCCACATATAACCATGGCATGTGTGAGTAATACCTGTATATCATTTAGTGACAACTTTGTGTAATTTTTTTTTTTATTTTTTTTTCATTTTTCAATCACAAAAAAAAAAAATATTCAATGGGCTCAACATGCCTCTCAGCAATTTCCTTGGGGTGTCTACTTTCCAAAATGGGGTCATTTGGGGGGGGGGGGTTGTACTGCCCTGCCATTTTAGCACCTCAAGAAATGAGATAGGCAGTCATAAACTAAAAGCTGCGTAAATTCCAGAAAATGTACCCTAGTTTGTAGACGCTATAACTTTTGCGCAAACCAATAAATATACGCTTATTGACATTTTTTTTTTTTTACCAAAGACATGTGGCTGAAAACATTTTGGCCTAAATGTATGACTTAAATTGAGTTTATTGGATTTTTTTTTTTATAACAAAAAGTAGAAACTATAATTTTTTTTTCAAGATTTTAGGTCTTTTTACGTTTATATCAAAAAAAAAAAAATCGCAGAGGCAATCAAATACCATCAAAAGAAAGCTCTATTTGTGGGGAAAAAAAGGATGGCAAATTTTGTTTGGGTACAGCATTGCATGACCGCGCAATTACCAGTTAAAGCAGCGCAGTGCCAAATTGTAAAAAGTGATCTGGTCATTGAGCAGCCAAATCTTCCGGGGCTGAAGTGGTTACATCCCTTGTCACCCGTTGCACAGGCGTGCGCAATTTTAAGCCATGACATGTTTTTGTATTTATTTATTCAGCCTAATGTCATCTCTCATATCTTACAAAAAAATGGGTTATGGATTGTGTTTTTTTTGCATTAAAATTTAAAAAAGTGGATTTAAAAATAAAAAATGCAGTTGAAAAACCGTTGTGCAAATACTGTGTGACATAAAAAAAATACACCCACCAATTTATTCTCTAATGCCTCTGTTATTAAAAAATATATAATGTTTATGGGTTCTAAGTCATTTTCTAGCAAAAATTACTGATTATTAATTGTGAACAAAAAGTGCCAGAAAAGGCCCAGACTGGAGGTGTTAACCACCTCCAGTCTGGGCCTTTTCTGGGTGGGTGTTAGTAATCAGTAAAAATTGGTGGGTGTTAGTAATCAGTAACAGGCCTATTTCTTCCACATTTAAAAGTGTCAGTTTTATGATTGTAAACAATATCTATATAAGATCTCCTCTGCTCCTAAGCTTCTACTGCTGGCTGTCTACTTTCAGAATCAGGTACCAGGCCAAACAGGGCTGTCCGTGCTACAAGTATAATGCTGCGAAATAAACAGCTCCACTCCAATGACATCTCACTCATCTAACATTTGTTTCACAAACCCACAATAACAAGTCCCCACCTAGGGATCACCCACTCTAATGCCCCGTACACACGGTCAGAAATTCCGACCACAAAATCCGTCGGATTTTTTCAGACGGATTTTGTCCTACACTGGTGTTGCATACACACGGTCGGACAAAGTTGTCGGAAAATCTGATCATTCTGAACGTGGTGACGTTCGTTGCGAACGACGGGACTACGTAGAGGCTAGTAGCCAATAGCTTTGGTCTTGTAATGTGATCTGAGCATGCGTGGCATTTTGTCCGTCGGAATTCGCTACACACGATCGGAAAAAGTCCGATAGGACTTTGTTGTCGGAAAATATGAGAGCAGGATCTCAAACTTTTTCCGTCGGAAATTCTGACGGAAAAAGTCAGATGGAGCCCACACACGGTCGGAATTTCTGACAACATGGTCCGATAGGACATTTTCCGTCGGAAAATCCGACCGTGTGTACGGGGCATTACTCATTTCATTCATTAGGGCTTAGTCATGGACTTTCTCCAGCTCAATTTATTATTCTGGGGCATTGAGAATTCAGCTAAAGTTGGCCGTACACTAGTGGAATTTTGTTCTAAAAGTTTTGTTTCAATTTCCTAACTACTAATGAAATCCTACCTGTGAATGTGGTTTTCACTTGGAAAAAATGCTCTGTTTTGCTCAAATTTTCTGAATTTCTGTAAAAACAATTGAACTAAATTCTCTACTGGTGAATGGCCAGCTTTTATCGTGTCCCCTCCAGGGGTCAAGTCCTAGGGAAAAAAGTGTGGGAGCTCCCACCCAAGATCCACTCCCCCACCAAAAAAAAAAAAAAAAATGATACGCTCATATGCACGAACGCTTCAAAAGTGGTATTTTTCATCCAATTTTCGGATTGTGTGTATGAAGCTTCACTGTTAGTACATAAAAAAAAAACAATCCTCAATAAACATAAATACGGTAATTCTCTGAATAATCAGCATTCATACAATTGTGCTTCCATGCAAATGTGAACATCATGTTCTGATCTTTATTGGGGAATGCTATTTTTCATATAGAGTGTTTATGTGGTGAGTTTACACTTTTCATTGAACAGAGTTTGGATAACACAGGGTTAAACGGAAAGGTCATAAATGAAGTGCACATTATCTGGACAGAATGCTTGGGGAGATAGTGATGTGTTCCTGCTTAGGAGATGTATGTTAGCTTGGGGGGGCTGCAAACTCTGCAGGGCTCCAACACGCACTCGCTGCTATTCCAACCCTTCATGTATTTCCACATAAACTTCCCTCCTGGCATTAAACTTTGCCAGGTATTGTGCTCAGCTTACCACCCCAAACTGATGTTCCTCCCTCGGCTCACCTCTCTCCCTACATGTCCTGTGAGCAGAATAGCTGTACTCCTCTGGGTTCTCTCATCATATGGCACTGAAGATAGAGGAGGGGGGGATTCAGCGGGACAGACAGAGCAAGCATGCAGGAGACTGGGGGGGAGGATGAGGAGACAGAAAATCAGGAGGGGCCGGCGGGAAGCAGCGCATCACGAGAGGTCTGACTAAACACAATCTCTTAGCAGCAGGGACCTGATCTACCCATCAGCTAGCTGTGATTGACAGGTAGATCGAAGCGGAAGCTGTCATGGGGCCCCCTACTGGCAATGCCTGAATGGTCAGTCCACCCCTGGTGTGCGTCACTTACTATTGCGAGCTGTGTCGGCGACTGCTGGTGTAGCACCTGCAACACAGCTTGCATACTTCAAAGTCTTGCAGGACACGGCTGCTAAAGGGAACTGAGTTCCTGTTGTGGAAAAAGTACAGGAACTCCGTTCCAATGCGTTCCCGCAGGACTTGAGCCCTGGTCCCCTCCTCCTCAGATAGGGATGGTACAGATTTTGCTTATTGTCTTTCAAAACCTTGGAGAAAGGAGGGCAACTTGAAACTAGGAGGTAACAACTTCTATACAACAAGCATAATTAAATATGGCATCTCCGGAATACAATTTAAGTCTGTTATGGATTTAAATTAGGTTTTAAATGTTAAATTGGTAAGAGATAGTGTTGTGTATGTGGGCATTATGAAAGATTCTCCTTCATATGTCTACCCAAAGCTGATATTTTAGTTTTAAGTGGATACCAGAGAACTGAATCACCCATTTCTGTATTATGAGGATTTCAAGTGCAGGATCACTTGACCTGAATTTCAGGGTTCACCATTATAATAGGTCTCTTTTTTCTGCTTTTTTATTATATTCATTTTTTTTTCATAATGCAGTGAATGTAACATGGAACAAGATCCTATGACATGACTTTGTGAGAGCCAAAGTAGCTAAATTTTCTGGCAGTGAAACCTGAACTGCGAATTACAATCACGTTAGGATGATTCCAGTGTCCATTTGTTCTGTACTGATATAAGCCGCACAGCTAACTACCATAATATTGGGTGTTAAATGGCACATTTCAGGCCCTAATATGAAAAGGTTTGAAATGTATAGGATGAAAAGATTAATGGTTGTATTTGGTTGTATATATCTTGTTTTTACAAGTCTCTTAGCACAGTACCTCTTCATATGGAGCTGTTCAATAGTTATATATAGTAAGAGTTAATCCACTCCTGCTGAGATCCACAATTACGTCTGTGATGGAATTTCCAAAAAGTTTGTGGAGTAAGCCAAGAAGAAGAGGATCAGCAATGGAGAACTGAGTTGGATATTCCAGGCATCAGGCTTAAAATGAAGTGCACAGGTGGGATGAGTCATTTGAATAGGAGCCATGGGACCACACAATCTGTCAGTCCAAAAGGAGTTTTCATTTTCTGTATTTGTTTTGATGTTTGTGGTCACCAAAAGCAGGATTTTTCCAACTGGAAGGAAAACATGCATAGACATTTATGCAGCATCTGTAATGTAAAATGAGGTCTTAAATAGTTCTGCGGTGGGAAAATGTAGTGCCTGCTGTGTAGCAAACAAGTTTAAATCAGCTGTTTCCAAAAATGATGTCTCACCTGTGGTCCTTCATCTAGTCCAGGCAGGACTTTATGTATAGTCCAGATGCACACAAGTAGCAATGCCCTTTTTTTTACCAGCTATGTTGCACAAATATTGTGTAGCCAGGTACTCAGTTGGCTAGATGAAATGACAAGGTGAACAGCTCAGACTTCTCTGTGTTTTGTGCTACTGTGGGCTTCTCTCATCTGCTATCCCCTCTGCCAGAAGTTGTCTTCAGTGACAGTGACTTGAGGATGCAGCCGTATGGAATCCTAGGAAATGTAGTTTGCAAGGAGAGCTGCGCTGTGGAGGTGAATGCAGCTGCAAAGAGCCAGAAAACCCTGCAAAAAGGAGGAGGAGGGGAGAGGAATGGGATAGAAACAGATAGAATCATGGGCGTCCGCAGAACTTTTTTCAGGGGAGGGGCATCATTTTAAGGTCACCCATGCCCTGACCTTTTCGACAATGTCATTCTCACATTATCACGGTCAGAGACTACAGACCTAGTACAGGTGATGGTCAGAGAGAGCAGACATGGCCGTAGAGACTGTCAAAGACTGCGGACATGGCCCAAGAGACTGTCAGAGACTGCGGACATGGCCCAAGAGATGGTCAGAGACTGCATACATGGCCGTAGAGACTGTCAAAGACTGCTGACATGGCCCAAGAGACTGTCAGAGACTGTGGACATGGCCCAAGAGACTGTCAGAGACTGCGGACATGGCCCAAGAGACTGTCAGAGACTGCGGACATGGCCCAAGAGACTGTCAGAGACTGCATACATGGCCCAGAGACTGTCAGAGACTGCGGACATGGCCCAAGAGACTGCAGAGACTGCGGACATGGCCCAAGAGACTGTCAGAGACTGCGGACATGGCCCAAGAGACTGTCAGAGACTGCGGACATGGCCCAAGAGACTGTCAGAGACTGCGGACATGGCCCAAGAGACTGTCAGAGACTGGGGACATGGCCCATGAGACTGTCAGAGACTGCATACATGGCTCAAGAGACTGGAGACATGGCACAAGAGATGACCAGAGACTGCATACATGGCCCAAGAGACTGTCAGAAACTGCATACATGTGGGGGTGACAGAGAGAGACGGGGGTGACAGAGAGAAAGGGGGGTGACAGAAAGAGACAGAGAGGGTGACAGAGAGAAAGGGGGTGAGAGAGAGAGGGGTGACAGAAAGAGACAGAGGGGGTGACACAGAGAGAGGAGTGTGACAGAAAGAGACAGAGGGGGTGACAGAGAGAGACATAGGGGGTGACACAGAGAGAGGAGTGTGACAGAGAGAGACAGAGGGGGGTGATAGAGAGAGAGGGGGTGAAAAAGACAGAGGGGTGAGAGAGAGAGTGGGGGTGACAGAGAGGGGTGATCAGGGCCGGACTGGGAATAAAATTCAGCCCTGGAAAAAATTTCATACCAGCCCCACAGCGTTATTATACCAGCGCAACAGCATAACGTCATTATTTTCTGGTTCATGAAAGGGAAAACCATACATTATTACATTATATATATATATATATATATATATATATATATATATATACACGGTGGGGGGTGGAGAGCATTGGGGTGGGGGCTGGAGACTGATGGGGAGAGCTGGAGAGCACCAGGGGCAGAAAGAACAGGGGTGGGGAGCACGGGGGGGCTGGACAGCACTGTGGGGGGTGGGAAGCACTGGGGTGGGAGCTGGAGACTGATGGGGAGAGCTGGAGAGCACCGGGGGCAGAAAGAACGGGTGGGGAGCACGGGGGGGCTGAACAGCACTGTGGGGGGGCTGGAGAGCACCGGGGGGGCAGAAAGAACAGGGGTGGGGAGCACGGGGGGGGGAACAGCACTGTGGGGGGGGCTGGAGAGCACCTGGGGCAGAAAGAACGGGTGGGGAGGGGGGGGGGAGCACTGGGGGGGGGAGCACTGGGGTGGGAGCTGGAGACTGGTGGGGGGCTGGAGAGCACCGGGGGCTGAAAGAACGGGTGGGGAGCACGGGGGGGCTGAACAGCACTGGGGGGGGGCGGGGGGGAGAGCACCGGGGGCAGAAAGAACAGGGGTGGGGAGCACGGGGGGGGGGGAGCTGGGGAGCACTGGGGGGCTGAAGAGCACTGTGGGGGGTGGAGAGCACTGGGGGGGGGCTGGAGACTGATGGGGAGAGCTGGAGAGCACCGGGGGCAGAAAGAACAGGGGTGGGGAGCACGGGGGGGCTGGACAGCACTGTGTGGGGGTGGGGAGCATGGGGGGCTGGAGAGAGAGCACTGTGGGGGGTGGGGAGCACGGGGGGGGAGCTGGAGAGCACCGGGGGCAGAAAGAACAGGGGGGGGAGCACGGGGGGGGGGAGGAGAGCACTGGGGGGTGGGGGGGAGCACGGGGGGCTGGAGAGCACTGTGGGGGTGGGGAGCACAGGGGGGGCTGGAGAGCACTGGGGGGGGGGGAGCACAGGGGCGAGCTGGAGAGCACCGGGGGCAGAAAGAACAGGGGTGGGGAGCACGGGGGGCTGGACAGCACTGTGGGGGTGGGGAGCACAGGGGGGGCTGGAGAGCACTGTGGGGGGGGGGAACACGGGGGGGGGGGGGGGCGGGGGGGAGCTGGAGAGCACCGGGGGCAGAAAGAACAGGGGTGGGGAGCACGGGGGGCTGGACAGCACACTGGGGGGGGGGGGGGGGAGCTGGAGAGCACTGTGGGGGTGGGGAGCACGGGGGGGGGACAGCACTGGGGGGGGGTGGGGAGCATGGGGGGGGGGCTGGACAGCACTGTGGGGGTGGGGAGCACGGGGGGGGGGGGCACAGAGCACTGGGGGGGGGAGACTGGGGGGGGGGGGGAGAGCTGGAGAGCGCGGGGGCAGAAAGAACATGGGTTGAGAGGGGGGGGGGGGAGAGTGTGGTGGGGGAGGAGAGCACTGGGGGGAGCACAAGGAGAACTGGAGGGGGGCTGGAGAGTCTGGTGGGGGAGGAGAGCACTGGGGGGGGGGGGCAGAAAAAGAATTTGGATAGGGGGATCAGCAGGGGGGGGGCGGCATATAGAGGAAATGAGCTTTCTATATTCCTCCATGCAGCCGCTGAATGCTTGATTCTCCTCCTCTCCCTCCTCCAAGCGGCTGCATGGAGGAATATAGAAAGCTAATCTCCTCTATATGCCGCCCCCCCCGCGGATCCCCCTAGTCAGGCACACACTTAGGGCTGTACTGAGTACTCACATCTCTCCTCCTCCTCCTGTGATTACGGAGCTGGCCGGGTCTGTGTTCTGCGGCCGCGCACCGCGCTGTAACACGGTCCCGCCCCCCTAGACCGGCTCGTGTGATAGGTGGAAGACTGATTCTATCTACTATCACACGAGCCGGTCTAGGGGGGCGGGACCATGTTACAGCGCGGTGCGCGGCCGCAGAACACAGACCCGGCCAGCTCCGTGATCACAGGAGCAGGAGAGAGGGGATTCAGGGTGCACTGCAGCCGCAAACCGGCCCCAGGGCAGGCAGCCTACCGGGAAATATCCCGGTAGGCCAGTCCGGCCCTGGGGGTGATGGGGGTCCTCACTCCTGATCCGATCCCTAATTCCAGGGGGGGGCACTTGCCTCCCCTTGCCCCTACCTGCGGACGCCCATGCCTGAATAGGGGGATCAGCGGGGGGGGGGGCAGCCCCCCCCCCTCTCAACCCATGTTCTTTCTGCCCCCCCTGCTCTCCAGCTCTCCCCATCCTTCTCTAGCCCCCACCCAGCCCCCCCCCCCTCTCAACCCATGTTCTTTCTGCCCCCCCTGCTCTCCACCCCCTCCCCCCACCCCCACCCCCCCCCCCCTGTGCTCCCCACCCCCCACAGTGCTGTCCAGCCCCCCCCCCATGCTCCCCACCCCCACAGTGCTCTCCAGTGCCGCCGTGCTCCCCACCCCCACAGTGCTGTCCAGCCCCCCGTGCTCCCCACCCCTGTTCTTTCTGCCCCCGGTGCTCTCCAGCTCGCCCCCCCGTGTTCCCCACCCCCCACAGTGCTCTCCAGCCCCCCCTGTGCTCCCCACCCCCACAGTGCTGTCCAGCCCCCCCATGCTCCCCACCCCTGTTCTTTCTGCCCCCCGGTGCTCTCCAGCTCGCCCCTGTGCTCCCCACCCCCCACAGTGCTCTCCAGCCCCCCATGCTCCCCACCCCCACAGTGCTCTTCAGCCCCCCCTGTGCTCAACACCCCCACAGTGCTGTCCAGCCCCCCGTGCTCCCCATTCCTGTTCTTTCTGCCCCCTGGTGCTCTCCAGCTCGCCCCCCCGTGCTCCCCACCCCACACAGTTCTCTCCAGCCCCCCATGCTCCCCACCCCCACAGTGCTGTCCAGCCCCCTGTGCTCCCCACCCCTGTTCTTTCTGCCCCCGGTGCTCTCCAGCTCTCCCCATCAGTCTCCAGCCCCCACCCCAGTGCTCTCCACCCCCCACAGTGCTCTTCAGCCCCCCATGCTCCCCAGCCCCCCGTGCTCCCCACCCCTGTTCTTTCTGCCCCCGGTGCTCTCCAGCCCCCCACAGTGCTGTTCAGCCCCCCCGTGCCCCCCCCGTGCTCCCCACCCGTTCTTTCTGCCCCCGGTGCTCTCCAGCTCTCCCCATCAGTCTCCAGCTCCCACCCCAGTGCTTCCCACCCCCCACAGTGCTGTCCAGCCCCCCGTGCTCCCCACCCTGTTCTTTCTGCCCCTGGTGCTCTCCAGCTCTCCCCATCAGTCTCCAGCCCCCACCCCATTGCTCTCCACCCCCCACCGTGTATATATATATATATATATATATATAATGTAATAATGTATGGTTTTCCCTTTCATGAACCAGAAAATAATGACGTTATGCTGTTGCGCTGGTATAATAATGCTGTGGGGCTGGTATGAAATTTTTTCTAGGGCTGAATTTTATTCCCAGTCCGGCCCTGATCACCCCTCTCTGTCACCCCCACTCTCTCTCTCACCCCTCTGTCTTTTTCACCCCCTCTCTCTCTATCACCCCCCTCTGTCTCTCTCTGTCACACTCCTCTCTCTGTGTCACCCCCTATGTCTCTCTCTGTCACCCCCTCTGTCTCTTTCTGTCACACTCCTCTCTCTGTCACCCCCTCTGTCTCTTTCTGTCACCCCTCTCTCTCTGACCCCCTTTCTCTCTGTCCCCCTCTCTGTCTCTTTCTGTCACCCCCCTTTCTCTCTGTCACCCCGTCTCTCTCTGTCACCCCCACATGTATGCAGTTTCTGACAGTCTCTTGGGCCATGTCCGCAGTCTCTGGTCATCTCTTGTGCCATGTCCGCAGTCTCTTACTGTCTCTTGAGCCATGTATGCAGTCTCTGACAGTCTCTTGGGCCATGTCCACAGTCTCTGACAGTCTCTTGAGCCATGTATGCAGTCTCTGACAGTCTCTTGGGCCATGTCCGCAGTCTCTGACAGTCTCTTGGGCCATGTCCGCAGTCTCTTGGGCCATGTCCGCAGTCTCTGACAGTCTCTTGGGCCATGTCCGCAGTCTCTGACAGTCTCTTGGGCCATGTCCGCAGTCTCTGACAGTCTCTTGGGCCATGTATGCAGTCTCTGACAGTCTCTTGGGCCATGTATGCAGTCTCTGACAGTCTCTTGGGCCATGTATGCAGTCTCTTACAGTCTCTTGGGCCATGTCCGCAGTCTCTGACAGTCTCTTGGGCCATGTCCGCAGTCTTTGACAGTCTCTACGGCCATGTCTGCACTCTCTGACCATCACCTCTACTAGGTCTGTAGTCTCTGACCGTGATAATGTGATAATGACATTGTCGAAAAGGTCAGAGCATGGGTGACCTTAAAATGATGCCCCCCCCTGAAAAAAGTTCTGCGGACGCCCATGCCGGTGGCAGAGGTGATCCACAACATAAAGTTGGGGAAACAGAGCTGTATAGCCTCAGACTACATTGAGGCGTTATATGCTGTGTTCAGGAGAGTTGAGAAACTCCTGAACACAGCATATAACGCCTTACCATCTGATGCACAAGCTTGAAAATACACATCAGTACAGAGAGGAAAGACTTTCTGACTACATAACCCCAGTGGACAAGATTTTGCATCAGATCATCCAGAAAAAGGTATAGATCCGTGAAATTCTGACATGGTCCGGCTGGATCGCATTATACAGGGAGCCCGACTGAATCATCCCATTATCCTAAAGTTTCTTCCAGACATATTCCCACCTATATAGAGTTGGTGAAAGGAAGTCAGGGAGGAAAATGCTTTATTGGAGAAGAAAAAACAAGATTCAAACACCAGGACAAAGTAAACGCTTAAGAATGAGAAGGTTCACACATGTCCTACTCAAGTGGGAGAGTACTTCTTAGAGGATGGCAACGATAAGACAATATCTACTTGTTCAGGTGATGCAGACTCATCTGGAGATGAATAAGAAAGTTATACAAGTGGTTGTAACCAGTGATGTAAGTAACTGAGTTAAAATAAACTGAGTTACCTAACGCAGTTACTTTAGAGGGTAACTAGTAATCTAACTGATTACTTTTCCCCTCATGGTAACTCACTTCCCATTACTTTGGCTTAGTTACCCCAATTACATCTACCACCACTAGATGGCAGTAGTGTAATTCCGGTGTCCTGCCGAAAAAGTTCCCCCGCCGGATAAGGACCCCCTGTACTGCGCAGGCGCAGGGCTTGCGCATTACGAAGGACTACGGAGCTTACGAAAATTTCTGAACCTAAACAGCTCTGAGTGAACTCTACACCACGCAGGCGCAGTTAACATGTAATTGTACGAGGCGATGCCGTACACCCCTGATGCTCGTGCTACTCTGCAAGGGGCGTCTATTGTGTAACTAAGGGGCGGGTCTAGTATTACTGTATCCAAGGGGCGCATTTATTATTATTGTTATATATCGAGCTCTGCCCATTAATTTAACATTCGCCCTCTTCTGTAGCCATCCGCCCCTTACACGATATAATAATAATAGACCCCGCCCCTTACACGATATAATAATAATAGACCCGCCCCTTGCTTACACGCTATAACAGATCTGCCCCTTGGTTAGAGTAATAATAGTGCAGCCCCTTGGTTACACGATATATAACAATAATAATAAATGCGCCCCTTGGTTACAGTAATACTAGACCCACCCCTTAGTTACACGTATAGAATATTTTAAAAAAAAAAGTCAGTTACTTTGCTGCGTAACTAATTACTTTTCCAATGTAGTAACTGAGTTACTAACGCAATTACTTTTTAGGAGAAGTAATTTGTAACCTAACTAATTACTTTTTTAAAGTAAGATGACCAACACTGGTTGTAACTCAGGCAAACACCAGAAACCACTCACTGATGTGAAACAGGCAGTGGATGTTTTGACCTCACAGAAGAAGGCATCCAAGGGGGGCAAGTCAATTACTACACTGCCAGTTTTCCGGGAAGAGATGCTACAGCTGTGGGATAGCTGGACACATGAGGGCACAATCCCCAAGGAGAGGGAATTCATCTGTTTCAAAGAAGAAGTTTTGAAGGCACTTCAGAAGCTACTGCCCAGAAAGCCAGTGGGAGACTTCAGAGGGCCCCCAGTGAAGGAGCCAACTGGGTGCACACCTACAACAGCCAGCTTTACATCTAAAGACGGGATGAAACAACAATGGAGGTCCAAAGCCACATAGAGGGCTCCCTGCTGTTTCTGAGTGACTGTCCAACTCACTCTCCTTGATCTCGGGTAGTCCAGGAAAGACAATGCACACCAGCCTCCTCAGCCGACACATTAGCAAAATCAAAAGCCAACCAAGAAGAGGGTGTGAATACAGGCCATAGGACCTGTTGCCCTTGCTGTTCCAAGAAAAATCCCTAACAAGATAATGGGGCCTTCTCCTATCATCAGCCTTAGACCACTCTGTTGTTGAGCAATCAGAGACATTCCACACATTAGCCGCCACATGCCCTCTTTCCCCCATGGTGACAAGAGTTCCCTGATAGTAGGGACAAATACTGATCTCGTCTGGAGACTACTCACATCCTTTATCTTAAAGAGTGACATAGCAGCTAAGAGTATACACCCCATGCTACAACAAGTGTATCAGCACATGGAAAAAGAGCAGAAGGCCCCAGCATAAGGAGTGGGCAAGTTGTGGTGACTAGATGTGAGAAAATACTACAGCCAGGAGAGGTGGCATGTCTACAAGCTTCAGTCAACTTTAGCTGGGATAAGCCAGGGCCCTTTGTTGTTTTTGAAGCCAATTCTTGGGGAAAGGACACTGGGGTGGAGGTGATCACTGAAGTAGTGTCCACCAGGGTGTCATGGATAGGTGCTGGTGGCACTGTGGCTCCAAGACCTATAGGTTGTAGTTCCAGTGTCCACCAGCAGGGGTCTCTCAGCAGCCAGCAGTTCCTAGGAATTGGTGATGACCAAAATTGATATGGTCCAGAATTATTTAGACAGAATAAAGGTGAATAAAGCACCTGAACCAGATGGCGTCCACCCATTTTTTTCTAAAAGACTTGAGCTCAGTAATTTCAAAGCCATTGTTTCTAAATTATAGGGTCTCTCTAATGACTGGGATGGTACCACTGGATTGGCATAAGCCCCACGTGGTGCCTATATTTAAAAAGGGATCAAAGTCTTTACCAAGTAACTATAGGCCTGTTATTTTACCTTCTATAGTTGGGAAAATACTGGAGAGTTTAATAAAATACCACATAGTTGAGCTCTTGCTGTAAGAAAAATGTTTTAAGCAACAGACAGCATGGATTCAGGGTCTGGGATTAAAAGTAACTGTGACGGACCCCGTACTCAAGATGTCCGCCGTAAATGCTTCCTCCGTCCGGTACCACACAATCCAAGACCCTTTAGCCCACCCAGTCACCAGACAACACCAGTGTAGGGTACATCAGGAATGATCTTTATTTGACATGTCACACAATTTTATACAGCCAGATGACTAAGACCTAACTTAATTAGCATGAGCTAATTATCTTAATAATTGACCCAGACTAGTTGACTGAGAGAAGACTTTTCAGGGTAGGACTTTAAGGCTCCTAGCTCATTTGAATGACTATTCAACATACATTACCATAAACATTAACACAGGGCTGATTAGCACAACAACATTGTGTGGAATACTCCTTACAAGCCAGACCAGCCTCATCTACATTGCACAAGGCAACAGACAGGCTGGCTGGAGTAGCATCTGACAGTGTGTGTCTCATAATGCATGGGACAAGACACATTATATATACATATATATCCAGTCTATGTGTCTTGGGGGGGCCAGCATGGACCTAAATCCAAGCAAAACCAGCTGAGCGGTCCCCAGGCATACAGCTCACAAAGAGCACCGTTCCCCCAAATGTCAGGGCCCGTAATCACAAGGCAATAGGCTCGCATTCAGTCCCCTCCAACAGCCTCTCTCAGAGAACATATCCGCCGCTGGGGAGAGGCACGGACTGGTCCTTCTCCCTGGAGTCTTTTCAGCCGCTGGAGAGAATACAGGGTGACTGGGATCACTCCGTCATGCTGTTGGGGATTTGGGCCGACCGCCCAGCATCCCGGGGGTATACAGGTGGGGACTGCAGTCCCATCCCCCTTTACAGGAAATCTGCCCTCTGTTAGTTGTGGGCAGAGGCCAGCAGCACTTTGTTCCGTTGCCAGCAGTTCAGCTGGGTGTAGGAGCTTCCCTACATCATCTCCTCCAGCTAACTGTTGGGGAGAGAGGCTGACTGCCCCAGCTCCCTGGAACTCCGCAGCTGTTGCTGGTGCTGGACAGAGGTGGGTAGCACTCTGCCCTGTTGCCAGCACTTCTGCTGGGGACTCCACATCCTCCGCTCTGGTTAACCGTTGGGGCAGAAGGCTGGCTTCCTCCACTCCCAAATTGTGTAGCTGCCATTGGGAAGGGGAGCCGGCTGCTTCCTTTTCCATTCCCTCATCTGGCTGCTGGGATGACATGTCTGTGGTATTGTCTCCCAGGTGCACGGATCTTTGCTGGGGAGGAAAGATCGCTTTCTCCACCCTGGCCGACTGTTGAGGAGGGACAACAAACACCTTCTCTCCCTTCTCCCCCTGTATCTGCTGCTGGGAAGTGATCGCCAACTTCTCACCCTGAGCCTCCAAAACTGACACAGGTGTGGGGCAGAGGTCTTGGACCCTCTGTCCGGTGACCAGCGCTTCCGCTGGGGAAGTTCCTTGTAACTCCCCAGATACTGCTGTTGATGCTGGGCAGAAGTTAGCAGAGCTCTGCCCTGTTGTCAGCACTTCAGGTTTGGGGACGGCAATCTCCAGAGTTTCCACTGCCGATTCTCTTGCATGCTGCTGGACAGGCATATTCCTCCATCCAACCTCGTTTTGTGCAGTAACAGGTTTGTCAAGGTCATTCAGCACTTGCTGCATCCGCCATAAGACCTCCCCGTCCATAGCTGCAGGGGCAGGTGGGCAAAGCACTTTGTTACTATGCCACTTTGCTGACTCTTCAGCCAGGATTTCAGAGCTGTCTGCCGGTATTTCCTGATAGTCCCAGGCAAAGGGAGCCCCACCCTGCTGCTGAGCACAGTCTAGCAGCTGTATGTAGGCGATCTCAAGCTCCCATTCCTGAGCGGCCAGGAACTCCAAATCTTCCTGTACCCAGAGCACTTCCGAGATGTTCAATCTTTGCTCTCTGTGCTCCATTATTTCCTCCAAACGCCACTCCAGATCACTCCCAAAGTCGGGGTCCTCGGACAGCCTCCAGTACAACAATCCCAGGCCATTATAATCAAAGCCTTCCGTGGGCCTGTCATCCCCTGTCCACGGGCACACTTGGGCTACATACCACCGGAGGGCTCTGTAGCTCTCGTCGCATTTCTGCCCGGATCAGCCTGCTTAACTCAGCTTCCACTCCTGCTTTGGTTGTTCCCCCAATAACAGCATTCGTACTTCATACTGCGACCAGTACCTTACATGGATGGAGGGGAGAACTTTTCCTTGGTGTCGCTGCTCACAGGCTAGCGCTTCTTTCCAGAGTTGTAGGCGGACAGAATCATACCATCCCAGCAGGACCTGCACCGATACTGATCCTCTGTGCTTTATCAGCATCTCTCGCAACCTCCTTCCCGAATTCCTCTTCCATGACGTATCTGTACCTCTGCTATCCGGGCCTTGGATCCGGGTGATGGTTTGGATGTTTTCACGACAAGGAAGCACGATCCCACTGCTGCCACCAATTGTGATGGACCCCGTACTCAAGATGTCCGCCGTAAATGCTTCCTCCGTCCGGTACCACACAATCCAAGACCCTTTAGCCCACCCAGTCACCAGACAACACCAGTGTAGGGTACATCAGGAATGATCTTTATTTGACATGTCACACAATTTTATACAGCCAGATGACTAAGACCTAACTTAATTAGCATGAGCTAATTATCTTAATCATTGACTCAGACTAGTTGACTGAGAGAAGACTTTTCAGGGTAGGACTTTAAGGCTCCTAGCTCATTTGAATGACTATTCAACATACATTACCATAAACATTAACACAGGGCTGATTAGCACAACAACATTGTGTGGAATACTCCTTACAAGCCAGACCAACCTCATCTACATTACACAAGGCAACAGACAGGCTGGCTGGAGTAGCATCTGACAGTGTGTGTCCCATAATGCCTAGGACAAGACACATTATATACATATATATCCAGTCTATGTGTCTTGGGGGGGCCAGCATGGACCTAAATCCAAGTAAAACCAGCTGAGCGGTCCCCAGGCATACAGCTCACAAAGAGCACCGTTCCCCCAAATGCCAGGGCCCGTAATCACAAGGCAATAGGCTCACATTCAGTCCCCTCCAACAGCCTCTGTCCCGGCTAGGTCTGTCACAGTAACATTTCAGTCTTTGCAGTTGACACCAAGCTATGCAGTGGACAGGGGCGGACTGACAACTCATGGGGCCCCCAGGCAATAGGAGATTATGGAGCCACACAGTATACACACATACTGTATACAATCACACAGTATACACATACATGTACACACAGTATACACAGACATGTTTCTATTGGCTGAGAAGGTACTGGAGAGGTGGGGCAGCTATAATCTCGGGATTTTTAGACCAAAAGGATGTCGGTAAGGGACATTTCAGAAACAGATGTAAAAAAAAAAACACTGATTTTTACATACTGTCCCTGGTTTTACTGAGGCTGGCAACCCTGATAGGGCCCCCTAGTGGCCCGGGGCCCTCGGGAAGTGCCCGAGTGGCCGAATGGTCAGTCCGCCCCTGGCAGTGGAATAACACTTACAGGATATCTCAAATTTACAAGCCAACCTCAATGCACTGTTTAATTGGGCAACTACTGCATGTGTATGAACTAATTTGTTCATAAACAACCTGGAGGATGGGGTAAACAGTTCAATCTCTGTATTTGCAGACAATACTAAGCTATAACTTCTCCGCAGGATGTGGAAACCTAGCAAAACGATCTGAACAAATTAATGGGGTGGGCAACTACATGGCAAATGAGGTTCAATGTAGAAAAATTTAAAATAATGCATTTGGGTGGCAAAAATATCAATGCAATATATACACTGGGGGGGGGGGCTCTGGGGGAATCTAGGATGCAAAAGGACCTGGGGGTCCTAGTAGATGATAGGCTCAGCAATGGCATGCAATGCCAAGCTGCTGCTAACAAAGCAAACAGAATATTGGCATGCATTAAAAAGGGATTAATTCCAGAGATAAAGCGATAATTCTCCCGCTCTACAAGAATCTGGTCCGGCCGCACCTAGAGTATGCTGTCCAGTTCTGGACACCAGTCATATTGGAAATGGATCGAGTACAAAGAAGGGCAACAAAGCTAATAAAGGGTCTGGAGGATATTAGTTATGAGGAAAGGTTGCGAGCACTGAACTTATTCTCTCTGGAGAAGAGACGTTTGATGATTTGAATATACAAATACCATGCTGGTGACCCCACAATAGGGATAAAACTTTTTTGCGGAAAGGAGTTTAACAAGACTTGTGGCCACTCATTCAAATTAGAAGAAAAGAGGTTTAACCTTAAACTACATAAAGGGCTCTTTACTGTAAGAGCGGCAAGGATGTGGAATTCCCTTCCACAGGCAGTGGTCTCAGTGGTATACAATGTAATACTGACATATAATCACACACACATAGGTTGGACTTGATGGACTTTTTTCTCGACCTCACCTACTATGTAACTATGTGGCAGATTAGGTCTAATGTCTAAAATGTTAAATTATACACCTGGGGGCTAAGAATATGCATGTATTATACATACTAGGGGGAGTACAACTGGGGGAGTCAGTGGTGGAGAAGGATCTGGGTGTTCTAGTAGATCATAAGCTTAACCCCTTCCCGACCTCTGCACGCCGATGTACGTCCGCAGAATGACACGGGTGGGCAAATAGGTGTACCTGTACGTCCTTCCCCCCCATGCCCACGGTGGTCGGGTTTATTAGAGGAGCGATCAGTCTCCAGGGCGAGACCAATGATTTATGGTCTGGCCCTGGTGATCACTCCGAACGAATGAAAAACTTCCCCTGCCTGTGTAAGTGTAAACACAGGCAGGAGGAAGTGATGTCACCTCACCTCGTGGGGTCTTTTGGATTCCGGTGAGAGAGAGGAGACATCTAACCGTGAGTTACACCAACAGCACACTATTAGCACACATAGGTACACTTTCCACCCCCTGATCACCCCCAGATTGCCCCCAGTTCACCAATTGCAGTTTTCAGACTTTTCAATGATCACTGCATTGGTGTCATTTGTGACTTCAATAAGTGTTTGGGCAGTTAGTTGTAGCCCCCGTTAGGTCTAGGTTACCCCCCTAAACCCCCCTAATAAAGGTTTTAACCCCCTTGATCGCCCCCCCCCCCCAGTTAACCCCTTCACCCCCTGTCGCCAGTGTCACTAATCGATCGCTGTATTGTGTCACTGGTGGCGCTAGTTAGTCAGTTAGGTGATTAGTTTTACCGTCAAGTTTTTATAGCCCCCATATATTACCTAATAAAGGTTTTAAACCCCCTGATTGCCCCCTAGTTAATCATTTCACCCCCTGTCACCAGTGATCACTGTATTACGGTTACGCTGGTACAAAAAAGTGTCTGTTTATTTATTTCAATGGGCTTTGCTGAATTCTTTGGTGCTATACAAAGCTTCAGGACGAACTGGATCCTTCCTTAAAATCCAGGAAGAGATCATCAGAGCCCTTCTGTTTCCAGATGGTGCTTTGGCCCAACTTCCCAACGCAAATGCAGTAAGCCGGCTGCATGAGAGGCATTTTCCATATGTCCTTCCTGGTACCCCTACCCAACAAGCCCCCCAAAGAAAAAGACGTGTCAGTAGAAAGCGCGGATATAGGCGTGACACCCGCTATTTTTGTCCCTCCTGTCCTGACCATCCTGGTCTTTGCATTGGTGAATGTTTTGAACGTTACCACTCACTAGTGGGATTTTAGCATAGGGTATAGCACTGCACAGACTAGGACACACTTACACAGGGTCTCCAAAGATGACCCGAACCTGGAACCGTTACAGTTACAACCACTACAACCGTTACAGTTACACAAAAAAAGTGTAAAAAATTTTTTAGAAAGTAAAAAAAAAAATCCCCCCAAAATAATTAAAATAATAAAATAAAATAGTTGCTGTTTTATTGTTCTCTCTCTCTCTCTCTATTCTCTGTCTATTGTTCTGGTCTTTTTTACTGTATTCTACAATGCAATGTTTTATTGTTACTATGTTTTATCATGTTTGCTTTCCAAGTATGTAATTCTTTTATACTTTACTGTTTTTTTGTTTTCAGGTACGTCATTCAGCTGAAGCACAGGTTTCTTTATCTTGACAGCAACAGCGTTTGCTCCCACGATATGTAAAGCCGTGACTATAGCGCTCTCAGAGGTGATTTCACCACCACAGTTAAAAAAAAGAACATATATGCCAAAGCATGGGGGCAGGGGTGGAGGAGCGATTTGCTCCTAACATTAGGGGCGGATGCCCCCATGCTTCGGCATATATTTTTTAGGCACAGATTGCATTAAAAAAAATATATTTTTACTATGTTTTATTGTATTTGCTTTGCAGGTGTGGTAAGTCTTAAGCCCCATACACACGGTCGGACTTTTTCATGGATTCTGTCCGATCGGACAATGTTGTTGAAAAATCAGACCGTGTGTATGCACCATCGGACAGTGTACGTCGGATTGTCCGACGGACAAAGTCTTATCTCCTGCTGGAAAGATTTGCCGACAACACGGTCCGATCACACCAAATCCGATCGTGTGTACGGTTGTCCGACCGGACAAAGTGCTACGCATGCTCAGATCACATTACAAGACCAAAGCTATTGGCTACTAGCCTCTACGTAGTCCCGTCGTAGGCAACAAACGTCACCACGTTCAGAATGATCGGATTTTCCGACAACTTTGTCCGACCGTGTGTACGCAAAACCAACATCAGACAAAGTATGACGGACAGGATCCGACCGACCTGGTCCGCGGATTGTCCGACCGTGTGTATGGGGCTTTACAGTTATACTGTAATGTTATTTTGTTTTATTGTTAACCACCATTTGCTTAGCAGGTAAGCCATTCAGCTGCAGCACTGATTTATTTATCTTGACAGCAACCGCGTTTGCTCCCACGATACACAAATCAGCGACTCCAGCACTGTAGGAGGTGATTTCACCACCACAGTTAAAAGAAAATGGTGCATGTATGCCCATAATTAGAAGTGGGTGGATGAAGATGAAGGGCGGTATTCTATTCCGGGAAGAGATGCTACAGCTGTGGGATAGCTGGACACATGAGGGCACAATCCCCAAGGAGAGGGAATTCATCTGTTTCAAAGAAGAAGTTTTGAAGGCACTTCAGAAGCTACTGCCCAGAAAGCCAGTGGGAGATTTCAGAGGGCCCCCAGTGAAGGAGCCAACTGGGTGCACACCTACAACAGCCAGCTTCACATCTAAAGACGTGATGAAACAACAATGGAGGTCCAAAGCCTCATAGAGGGCTCCCTGCTGTTTCTGAGTGACTGTCCAACTCACTCTCCTTGATCTCGGGTAGAAAGTCCAGGAAAGACAATGCACACCAGCCTCCTCAGCCGACACATTAGCAAAATCAAAAGCCAACCAAGAAGAGGGTGTGAATACAGGCCATAGGACCGGTTCCCCTTGCTGCTCCAAGAAAAATCCCTGACAAGATAGTGGGGCCTTCTCCTATCATCAGCCTTAGACCACTCTGTTGTTGAGCAATCAGAGACATTCCACACATTAGCGGTCATGTGCCCTCTTTCCCCCACGTGACAAGAGTTCCCTGATGTAGGGACAAATACTGATCTCGTCTGGAGACTACTCACATCCTTTATCTTAAAGAGTGACATAGCAGCTAAGAGTATACACCCCATGCTACAACAAGTGTATCAGCACATGGAAAAAGAGCAGAAGGCCCCAGCATAAGGAGTGGGCAAGTTGTGGTGACTAGATGTGAGAAGATACTACAGCCAGGAGAGGTGGCATGTCTACAAGCTTCAGTCAACTTCAGCTGGGATAAGCCAGGGCCCTTTGTTGTTTTTGAAGCAAATTCTTGGGGAAAGGACACTGGGGTGGAGGTGATCACTGAAGTAGTGTCCACCAGGGTGTCAGGGATAGGTGCTGGTGGCACTGTGGCTCCAAGATCTATAGGTTGTAGTTCCAGTGTCCACCAGCAGGGGTCTCTCAGCGGCCAGCAGTTCCTAGGAATTAGTGATGACCAAAATTCATATGGTCCAGAATTATTTAGACAGAATAAAGGTGAATAAAGCACCTGAACCAGATGGCGTCCACCCATGGATCCTAAAAGACTTGAGCTCAGTCATTTCAAAGCCATTGTTTCTAATTTATAGGGTCTCTCTAATGACTGGAATGGTACCACTGGATTGGCATAAGCCCAACGTGGTGCCTATATTTAAAAAGGATCAAAGTCTTTACCAAGTAACTGTAGGCCTGTTAGTTCAACTTCTATAGTTGGGAAGATACTTGAGAGTTTAATAAAAGACCACATAGTTGAGCTCTTGCTATAAAAAAAATGTTTTACGCAACAGACAGCATGGATTCATGAAAGACAGAAGTTTTCAGACAAATTTGATTTCTTTTTATGAGGGGGTAAGTAAAACCTTAGACAAAGAAGTGGCTGTGGACGTGGTATACTTGGATTTCGCAAAAGCATTTGACACAGTTCCCCCACACACGGCTAATGTGTAAGGGAACATCTACAGGCTCGGAAAAATCTGAAAACTGGCTAAAAGACCGAATTTAGAGAGTAGTGGTTAATGATTCTTACTCTGAATGCTCTAAGGTTATCAGTGGTGTACCCCAAGGTCAGTGTTGGGACCCTTACTTTTAAATATATTTATAAATGTTATCGGGTCTGGGATTAAAAGTAACATTTCAGTCTTTGCAGATGACACCAAGCTATGCAGTGGAATAACATCCTTACAGGATATCTCAAATTTACAAGCCAACCTCAATGCATGTTTAATTGGGCAACTACTGCATGTGTATGAACTAATTTGTTCATAAACAACCTGGAGGATGGGGTAAACAGTTCAATCGCTGTATTTGCAGACAATACTAAGCTAAGCAGGGCAATAACTTCTCTGCAGGATGTGGAAACCTTGCAAAACGATCTGAACAAATTAATGGGTGGGCAACTACATGGCAAATGAGGTTCAATGTAGAAAAATGGAAAATAATGCATTTGGGTGGCAAAAATATCAATGCAATTTATACACTGGGGGGGGACCTCTGGGGGAATCTAGGATGGAAAAGGACCTGGGGGTCCTAGTAGATGATAGGCTCAGCAATGGCATGCAATGCCAAGCTGCTGCTAACAAAGCAAACAGAATATTGGCATGCATTAAAAAGGGATTAATTCCAGAGATAAAGCGATAATTCTCCCGCTCTACAATACTCTGGTCCGGCCGCACCTAGAGTATGCTGTCCAGTTCTGGACACCAGTACTCAGGAAGGATGTACTGGAAATGGATCGAGTACAAAGAAGGGCAACAAAGCTAATAAAGGGTCTGGAGGATATTAGTTATGAGGAAAGGTTGCGAGCACTGAACTTATTCTGTCTGGAGAAGAGACGCTTGAGAGGGGATATGATTTGAATATACAAATACCATGCTGGTGACCCCACAATAGGGATAAAACTTGTTTCCGGAAGGGAGTTTAATAAGACTCGTGGCCACTCATTCAAATTAGAAGAAAAGAGGTTTAACCTTAAACTACGTAAAGGGTTCTTTACTGTAGGAGCGACAAGGATGTGGAATTCTCTTCCACAGGCGGTGGTCTCAGTGGGGGGCATTGATAATTTCAAGAAACTATTGGATAAGCGCCTGAACGACCGCAACATACAGGGGTATACAATGTAATACTGACATATAATCACACACATAGGTTGGACTTGATGGACTTTTTTCTCGACCTCACCTACTATGTAACTATGTGGCAGATTAGGTCTAATGTTTAAAATGTTAAATTATACACCTGGGGGCTAAGAATATGCATGTATCATACATACTAGGGGAGTACAACTGGGGGAGTCAATGGTGGAGAAGGATCTGGGTGTTCTAGTAGATCATAAGCTTAACCCCTTCCCGACCTCTGCACGCCGATGTACGTCCGCAGAATGGCACGGGTGGGCAAATAGGTGTACCTGTACGTCCCTCCCCCCCATGCCCGCGGTGGTCAGGTTTATTAGAGGAGCGATCAGTCTCCAGGGCGAGACCAATGATTTATGGTCTCGCCCTGGTGATCACTGCCAACGAATGAAAACCTTCCCCTGCCTGTGTAAGTGTAAACACAGGCAGGAGGAAGTGATGTCACCTCACCCCGTGGGGTCTTTTGGATTCCTGTGAGAGAGAGGAGACATCTAACCGTGAGTTACACCAACAGCACACTATTAGCACACATAGGTACACTTTCCACCCCCTGATCACCCCCAGATCGCCCCCAGTTCACCAATTGCAGTTTTCAGACTTTTCACTGATCACTGCATTGGTGTCATTTGTGACTTCAATAAGTGTTTGGGCAGTGAGTAGTAGCCCCCGTTAGGTCTAGGTTACCCCCTAAACCCCCCTAATAAAGGTTTAACCCATTGATCCCCCCCCCCCCCAGTTAACCCTTTCACCCCCTGTCGCCAGTGTCACTAATCGATCGCCGTATTTGTGTCACTGGTGGTGCTAGTTAGTCAGTTAGGTGATTAGTTTCACCGTCAGGATTTTATAGCCCCCATATATTACCTAATAAAGGTTTTAACCCCCTGATTGCCCCCTAGTTAATCATTTCACCCCCTGTCACCAGTGATCACCGTATTAGGGTTACGCTGGTACAAAAAGTGTCTGTTTATTTATTTCAATTGGCTTTGTTGAATGCTTTGGTGCTATACAAAGCTTCAGGACGAACTGGATCCTTCCTTAAATTCCAGGAAGAGATCATTAGAGCCCTTCTGTTTCCAGATAGTGCTTTGGCCTAACTTCCCAAAGCAAATGCAGTAAGCCGGCTGCATGAGAGGCATTTTCCATATGTCCTCCCTGGTACCCCTACCCAACAAGCCCCCTAAAGAAAAAGACGTGTCTGTAGAAAGCGCGGATATAGGCATGACACCCGCTATTTTTGTCCCTCCTGTCCTGACCATCCTGGTCTTTGCATTGGTGAATGTTTTGAACGCTACCACTCACTAGTGGGATTTTAGCATAGGGCATAGCACTGCACAGACTAGGACACACTTACACAGGGTCTCCAAAGATGCCATCGCATTTTGGGAGACCAGAACCTGGAACCGTTACAGTTACAACCACTACAACCGATACAGTTACACAAAAAAAGTGTAAAATTTTTTTTAGAAAGTTAAAAAATCCCCCCAAAAAATATAAAACAAAAAAAACAAAAATAGTTATTGTTTTATTGTTCTTTCTCTCTCTATTCTCACTCTATTGTTCTGGTCTTTTTTACTGTATTCTACAATGCAATGTTTTATTGTTACTATGTTTTATCATGTTTGCTTTCCAAGTATGTAATTCTTTTATACTTTACTGTTTTTTGGTTTTCAGGTACGCCATTCAGCTGAAGCACAGGTTTATTTATCTTGACAGCAACAGCGCGTGCTCCCACGATATGTAAAGCCGTGACTATAGCGCTGTTGGAGGTGATTTCACCACCACAGTTAAAAAAAAGAGCATATATGCCGAAGCATGGGGCAGGGGTGGAGGAGCGATTTGCTCCTAACATTAGGGGCAGATGCCCCCATGCTTCGGCATATATTTATTAGGCACAGATTGCGTTAAAAAATGTTTTATTTCTACTATGTTTTATTGTATTTGCTTTGCAGGTGTGGTAAGTCTTACTGTTATACTGTAATGTTACTTTGTTTTATTGTTAACCACCATTTGCTTAGCAGGTACGCCATTCAGCTGCAGCACTGATTTATTTATCTTAACAGCAACCACGTTTGCTCCCACGATACGCAAATCAGAGACTCCAGCACTTTAGGAGGAGATTTCACCACCACAGTTAAAAGAAAATGGTGCATGTATGCCCATAATTAGAAGTGGGTGGATGAAGGGCGGTATTTTAATGGTGGGCAAACCCACTGATCAGTCTCTTTTTTTTGTTCAGCCCACAGGCTGCATGAAAAAAAGAACATTACAATGTATGCCCAACAGGGACCAGCAACGTACTGGACGTGCTGGACTTTGAGTGGTTATACCAGAATGATGCATACATGTTTAGGTATTATCTTGGTATCATTCTTTTCAGCCAGCGGTCGGCTTTCATGTAAAAGCAATCCTAGCGGCTAATTAGCCTCTAGACTGCTTTTATAAGCAGTGGGATGGAAAAATCCCCCCTCCCTCGGTCTTCCATGGTTTTCTCGGGCTCTCCTGTCCCAACAGGGAACCCGAAAATTCAGCTGGTATTTCCGCCAGCTGACCATAGAGCTGATCAGAGACCAGAATGGCTCCAATCATCTCTATGGCCTAAAAAAAACGGAAGCTACGAGCATTTCATGACTTTCGTCTCCAAAAAAGTCTCACACATGTGATATCCCCGTACTCAGGAGAAGCAGCAGATTGTTTTTTTCGGGTGTAACTCCTCATATAACCATGCCATGTTTGAACAATATATAATTTAGTTTAACAAGGGGGCCCCTAGATATCCCCCCCCCCCCCCCCATTCACCAAAAAAAGTGTCAAAAAGCAAAAACCACAAAAGACAGTTTTTGACAATTCCTTTATTAAAAAAAGAAAAGTGTCCCGCTATGTCCATGAGCAACTGGCAGAGTTAAAGAGAACAGGCATCATTTAAGAGTCACGTAGTCCTTATGCCTCTCCCATAATGGTGGTCCAGAAGAGGCATGGCTCCTTGAGGATGTGTATTGACTACTGAGCACTCAACAGCAAAAATATCCCTGACCAGTACACTACTCCACAGTTGGGTTGCCACCTCATGCCTTTAAAACTGAACACCTATTGATTACACAGGTTCTGTGGCTGATTAAGGTGGTAAGTTAACTCACTTGGTGCCTTATCTGCATTAAATTAGCCTCAGAACCTGTGTAATTCATATGTGTTTGGATTTAAAGGGATGAGGTGGCAACCCTTCTCCACAGACTGAAGATGTCCTACAGTGCTGTTGGGGGAGAAGTGGTTCAGTGTGCTGGACCTTAAAAGTGGGTACTATGTTACACAGTTTATTTATACATTAACCCACGGTGGAAGTTCCTCTCACCATATACATTTTCTTACTGGGGCTTGTGACCGCTCTAGCCCCTTGTAGGGCACTTAGAACCCTCCTTAGTTTACTCCTTTTTTTACGCCCGCAAAGCCATTATATTGAAATGGAAATCCAGGGAGGCCCCCACTATAGTTTTCTGGCAGTCCTTAGTGAATGCTGTATTTCTGTTTTATAAAGACACATATCCCTCCCGTAGATGTCCTAATAAATTCTCTAAAGTATGGGATATCTGCTTGAATCCCCCTCGATGACTTCTGCCTGAGATATTAAGCTCTTTTGGATATAAGTATTTATGGACTAATTCCCTATAGTGACATTCTGACTTAACTGTGCGTCCAGTAGCTCTAAGGTGTATCTAATCCTAACTGATGGAACATCAAAGACAACTGATGCCATAGGTTATTCTCTACAACAATCCTGTATTTAGTGCTGAGCAGCTGTTTTGTTAGATTATGTTATGTAATCTTATGTTTTATTTTCTTATTGTTTTTTTTTTTTGTTTGTTTTGAGCCTGGTATCCCCAGAGTGGGTACTATCAGGTTCCCATGCACCCAGAGAGAAGATGGTTTTTATCTGCCCACTGGGGTACTATGGATTCGATAGAGTGCCCCAAGGCCTTTTGGGAGCTCCAGCGACTGGGGGAGAAGACAATAGAGGACATGAACCTGATCAAAGTGCTTATGTACTTAGGTGACATCATCGTTTTCAACAGAACCCTTGAAGAGCATGAAGAGCACCTACAAAAGGTCCTAAAGAGACTTCATGATGAGGGATTGAAGCTGTTTCTAGAAAACGTGTAATTTCTACCAGCCTTCTGTCACTTACCTCAGACACATTGTCTCTGCTGAGGGAGTGGCCACTGACCCCAAGAAGCTATAGAGTGTCACCTCCTGGCCAATACCAAACAATGTACCTGAACTGAGGTCATTTCTAGGGTTCTGCTCCTATTATTGAAGATTCATAGAGGGGTGCACAAAGATAGCCCGGCTTCTCAATGAGTTGTTGAAGAGTATAAATGAGGAAGTCAACACAGAATCACCAAAGCCAGGTAGGCAAGCTAAAAGGCCCAGGAAGCCTCAAAAATCAATGTGAGCAGGCCTTATGTCAGTTCAAGAGAAACTTAATCAATTCCCCTGTATTAGCCTATGCTGATGCTGCCAAACCCTATGAATTACATAAAAAAAAGTGAAAACCAATCTGCTCCGTCCTTAAATATGTAACAACAAAACCATATAATAATCAAGTTGCCAGCTACACACTGATTAGGTGTTTTCACCACAACATCAACCAACAACAAATATAGTGTAGCACAACTTTCAATTATAAACATACAATTAACAGTGCGTAAACACATCAACTACTATGAAAAAAATGTCCCAAAAGAATAGGAGTCTATTATCCAAATGTGCCTTCAAACACCAGTGTAGAAAATGCAATCACTAATAAAGATTTGGGAGTTATCACATTTTCTACACTGGTATTTGATGCCACATCTGGCTAATGAACTCTTATTCTTTTAGGACATTTATTTTATAAAAGTTTATGTGTTTATGCACTGTTAATGTATATGCATAATTTAAAGTTGCACCGCACTATATTTGTTGTTGGACTACGAATTACATGTCTTTGCCAGCCGTGACAGTCTAGGTGGGGTGTTGTATTGTAAAATTGGGACTGTGAGGATGTGCTCTCCTCAAATGATAGTGAGGATGAGGAGATAGAGTTTGATGTTTCGCGTGATGATCTGCTAGTGCGAAAGAAAAAGTATGCCAGACCTCTCATTACTAAGCATAGGAAACGGCAACATGATAGAGAGGATATGGCAGATGGGGAGGTGCATTATCGCAACCCCAGAGATGTTGAATTTGAAGAAGTACGGGAGTTTACACAAACTGAACTCCATGAGCTGGCAAAACAATACAAACAAAGGTCTGGGGAGCCTCTAGTGAGTTGGCTCCTACGCTTATGGGATGAAGGAGCAGACAGTGTTGTTTTGTCAGGTAAGGAAGCAGTGACTATGGGAGTGTTAACCCATGATCCACAATTGCGTCAGGCAATGCGAAAAGCCCGAGAGTTTAGCGTGAATTTTTCACTGTTAGACCTCGTTAGAGATGGAATAGTCCGAGTATACTCTAGTCCTACTGACCTGGAAAATACCTACTCCTGGAGATCAATAGCAGAGGGTATTTCCAGGTTACGTGAGATGGGTTGTATAACCGGATTAAATACGTTTCCAGAATGGATGGGTCCAGATATGGAACCCTTTACGTCTGCTCTGCGCTCTAAGCTGATGAAGTCTGCGCCATTTAATCTCAGGGCTCCCTTATTGTCCTTGTTGGGAGGCCTGGGATTAAACAGCGAGATTCATGAAGCTACAACCCTTTTAAGCCAGTTGGGGGAGCTAGAGGAGACTAAAACAAAACCTGTCAGGGCAGTAGATAAGGTCAAGGCCAGACAGGAAGAATACAAGCAGAAAAGAACAGAGAAGAAAGGGAATAGGGTAGAGAAGACAGGGGGTGAAGAGAAAACCAGGCTAGTTATTTCTAGGAAAGAAATGTGGGTGGACCTATTAAAGGCAGGAGTACCTAAAGATGAGATAGATGGCATTTCTACTGCAGAAATGCTGAAGAGGTGGAAAGATTTAGTAGGTAAAACTGTCAGGGTTAGAAACACTACTCCTAGTGAAGATAACATCAGCCTAGACTTAGAGGAAACAGAACAGACACCTCCTGTTAGCCCCAAACCAATTCCCAAAACTGAACGTGAACAAAAACCCAAATCCCTTTATCCTGGGGAGGAGTTAGAGAGAATCAGAAAAGGGGATTGGGAGGTTCCTTATCCTTTATGAAGGGAAGGTGAGTCTCCTGTAATAGCCGTGAGGGCAGTGACAGCAGGAGACCGACGCCCATATGCACCTGTCACTGTATGGTAGGGAAAGTCATCTTCTCCTACACATGTAATGGCTTTAGTTGATAGCGGAGCCGAAGTTACACTTTTGCAAGGAAATCCTTCCCATCACAAAGGAGAATTGATTTATGTAGAAGGTTTGGGAGGGCAAACTACACCAGCAGTTAGGATACGGGTGAAATTGGCTATTGGCAAGGGATCAGGATTTATGACAAATGTTTTAGTTTCAGAGTTACCCGAAAATATTCTTGGGATGGATGTACTTCAAGGTCAGTCAATTCAGACTGAAAGAGGTACATTCACATTCGGGTATCCTGATAAAGCGTATCTGGTAAGGGCGGTGAAGGCTGTGGTCAGAGGTCATGCAAAATGGACCCCTGTCTACATTCCTCCACCAGAGAAGCCAGTCTGTCTCAAGCAGTACAGACTTCCTGGAGGCCACAAAGAAATTGGGGAGACTATTCAAGAACTGTTGAGAGTAGGGATCCTTAGACCTGCTGTAAGTCCTTTCTCGTCTCTGGTGTTCCCAGTAAAAAAGCCTGATGGGACATATAGAATGACTGTGGATTACAGAGGTCTAAACAAAGTGGCACCTCCATTGAAGTCAGCTGTACCAGATATTATCTCAAATTATCTCTGAAAAAATTGCTAAAGATGCGGGAGAATATCATGCTGTGATAGACCTGGCTAATGCTTTCTTTTCGATTTTAATAGACCCAGAGTGTCAAGACCAGTTTGCTATGGTGTGGGACGGCCGCCAGTACACTTTCACTGTCCTTCCGCAAGGCTATCTTCATTCTCCAACGATTTGTCATGGACTGATTGCCCGAGATTTAAGCACCCTGAATTTGAAAGTCGCTGTGTTTCACTACATTGATGACATCATGATCTCTGGAACAAAAGAAGATGTAACTGAAGCACTGCACCTGCTGATACATCACATGGAGAACAGAGGGTGGGCTATCAACAGAGACAAAGTCCAAGGACCTACCACAGAGGTGAAATTCCTAGGAATGATGTGGACTGGGCAACAGAGGAAAATTCCAGAGACAGTTGTGCAAACTATCCAGGCGCTGTCGCCCCCTACTACCAAAAAGGAGGCGCAGAAGTTCATTGGAGTTGTGGGGTTCTGGAGATCGTTCATCCCACATCTTGGACTGATTCTGAGGCCTATATATAATGTCACCCGGAAAAAGACTGAGTTCTCATGGGGTTCAGAGCAGCGGACTGCATTCCTGGCTGCTAAAGAAGCTATTTTGCAGCATCAGGGATTAGGACCCGTGAGACAAGGAGTACCATTTCAGCTGGATGTAGTGGAGCAGAATGGTACCATATCTTGGAGTCTGTGGCAGCCAAATGAAAAGAAAGGACTAAGAGCAATACCCATTGGATTTTGGTCCAAACAACTGACAGGGCACAGAAGAGATACACGCCCCTAGAGAAGTACCTGTTTGGGGCCTACACAGCACTTCAACATGTAGAGACCATTACAGGAAAGGACACAGTCACCATCCATACTGCATTGCCAATAGCAGGATGGGTGAGAGATGATGGACTGATCACTAGGGCAGCTGTAGCCCAGAACCAGACACTGATGAAATGGAAGTGGTGCCTTCAAGAAAGAGGGGGTATTGCAGCTGGGGATGTTATAGACATTTCAAAGCAGTTGGCAGGGCTTGTTACTTTTACCAGCTCCTGGCCAGAAGAAGAAATTCCTGAGCTGCAGTCATCCCCCATTCAAGAGGCTCCACCGTTTGAGTCTCTGTCAGAAGACATGAAGCAGTCAGCATGGTTCACTGATGGTTCAGCCATAGTCGCCTCGTCTGGGCGTAAATGGACAGCAGCAGCCTACAACCCAAGTACAGACACAGTCCTGCAGGAGACCGGAATTGGAGGGTCCAGCCAGTATGCAGAGTTGAAAGCTGTAGTGATGACGCTTCAGGAGGATCCTTCTTCCCATGTCACTATCTACACTGACAGCTGGGCGGTTTTTTAAAGGACTGACAACTTGGATGCCCACGTGGAAGTCCAATGAATGGATGATTCATGGAAAGGTGGTGTGGGGAGGCAAGGAAGTCTGGGACTACATCTGGAAGGAAGCTCACTCGCGCACCATAAAAGTGGGGCATGTTGATGCACATGTGCCCCTAGTCCCAGACTTTGAGAACTATAACAGAGTTGCAGATGAAATCGCCAAAGTGAAGGTAGTTGTGCCAATTGATCCTGTCTTGATGAACTTGGCCAACTGGGCCCACAAGCAATCTGGACATTTGGGGCAGAAAGCAACATATGAATGGGCACAGCAGAGAGGCTTGCCTATATCCATGGACATGATAAAGACTGTAATAGGGAACTGTACAGTGTGTGGAGAAGTGCAACAATGGCCATTACAAAAGTACTTCACCGGGTCGAATAAGAGGGGTGAGAGGCCTGCAGAGATATGGCAGATCGACTTCATCGGTCCCCTGCCCCGGGGAAACAATGGACTGAGATATTGTTGCACTGCAGTGGACACCTATTCAGGACTTATGCTTGTTCAT
>CM053026.1:105841794-105862752 GCA_028564925.1 Lithobates sylvaticus | reverse complement strand
GCAGGGCGCTGCCTCTGCACGTTATCAGAAAAGTTCTTTGGTGTGGGCCTTTTTTGAGACGAGTGCAGCAGATCGCACCACTGCTATTTGCAATATTTGTCTCAAGCGTATCTCGCGTGGCCAAAACATCAGCCGCTTGGGCACGACAAGCATGACCAGACATATGGCGACCTGCCATGCAGCTCGTTGGCAGGCACACATAAAAGACCCACACCAAAGAACTAAGCGGACCTCTCCTTGCTCCTCCTCAGCTGGGATCTCCATCCCCACTACACCTTCAGTCCTCTCTGAAAGCTGCTCTGAGAGGACTGAAGGTGTAGAATTCGGTGTGTCACAACCAAGTACTTGCAGTACACCGACGTCCGAATGCAGCAGGCAAATTTCCCTGCCCCAGCTGCTGGACCGTAGAAAGAAGTACACTCCCAGCCATCCACATGCCCAGCGGTTGAATGCTAGCCTTGCTAAATTGCTAGCACTTCAACTGCTGCCTTTTCAGTTGGTAGACTCGGCCCCCTTCCGTGAGTTTGTTCAATGTGCGGTTCCTCAGTGGCAGGTTCCCAAACGCCACTTTTTCTCGCGGAAGGCGATTCCGTCTCTCTACCGGCATGTGGAGGGCAATGTCCATGCCTCGCTGGACAGGGCGGTCAGCGGTAAGGTGCATATTACCGCTGACTCATGGTCCAGCAGGCATGGACAGGGACGGTACCTTTCTTTCACGGCCCATTGGGTCACTCTATTGGCAGCTGGGAGGGATGCAGGACAAGGTGCAGTAGTGTTGGAGGTTGTTCCGCCACCACGCCTCCAAAACGCGACTACTGCTACTGGTTGTGACACACCTCTCTCCTCCACCCCCTCCTCTTCTTCTTCCTCCAGTGCTCTGTCCTTGGAACCAGCGGTGCTCCGTAGGCGTACAAGGGGCTACGCAAGTACGCAGGCAAAAAGATGCCATGCCGTGCTTGCGCTGGTGTGTTTGGGGGACAGGAGCCACACTGGGCCAGAGGTTCTGGCAGCTCTGCAGGGGCAGGCCGAGAGGTGGTTGACGCCACGTCAGCTTAAGCCAGGAATGGTCGTTTCTGACAATGGCACCAACCTCCTCTCCGCCCTGCGACAGGGGCAGCTCACCCATGTGCCCTGCATGGCTCACGTCCTCAACCTGGTGGTGCAGCGGTTCTTGGGCAGGTTCCCAGGCTTACAGGATGTCCTGAGGCAGGCCAGGAAAGTCTGTGTGCATTTCCGCCGATCTTATAATGCCAGTGCTCGGCTGACTGAGCTGCAAAAGGAGCTGAACCTGCCCAAGAACCGCCTAATATCTGACATGCCCACCAGGTGGAACTCAACGTTGGCCATGCTGCAGCGACTGCACACGCAGCAGAGGGCCATCAATGAGTACCTTTGCGACTACGGCACCAGGACAGGGTCAGGGGAGCTTGGTTTTTTTTCCCCACGTCAGTGGAGCATGATCAGGGATGCATGCACTGTCCTCTCACCATTTGAGGAGGCCACGAGGATGGTGAGCAGTGACAGTGCATGCATCAGTGACACTGTCCCTCTTGTCCACCTGTTGGAGCATACGCTGCGTGGGATAATGGACAGGGCACTTGAGGCAGAACAGAGGCAGGAAGAGGAGGACTTCCTTGCCTCTCAAGGCCCCCTTTATCCGGACAGTGTTCCTTCTGTCCCACCCATCACACAGGAAGAGGATGAGGAGGAGGAGGAGGAGGAGGAGGAGGAGGATTGTGTGAGCATGGAGGTGGAGCCTGGCACTCAGCATCAGCAGCAGCAGTCTTTTAGGGATGATGTACAGTCCCAACAAGCCAGTGGACTTGTACGTGGCTGGGAGGAGGTGGCTGGCGATCATGTCATCCTCAGTGACCCAGAAGACTCCGGACCGAATGCCTCAGCTAACCTACGCTGCATGGCCTCCCTGATCCTGCAAAGCCTGCGGAAGGATCCTCGTGTTCTTCGGATCAAGGAGAGGGACCATTACTGGCTGGCCACTCTCCTTGATCCGCGGTACAAGGGTAAGGTTGCGGACCTTATCTTGCCGTCGCAGAGGGAGCAGAGGATGAGACATCTCAGGGAGGCCTTGCAGAAAGGTCTGTGCAACGCGTTCCCAGAAACTGGGAGGCTACAAACTCCTGGTCCTGGGCGACGAGTTGCTGAGGCTTCGGTCAGTGGCAGAAGGAGCGGTGGGGAAGGTGGACGTCTGACCGATGCGTTCAGACAATTTTTTAGTCCGCAGCCCCAAGGTATGATCGGTTCCAGCAACCATCGCCAGCGTCTGATATACATGGTGCAGGAATACCTTGGGGCAAGGTCAGACTTGGACACCTTTCCCACCGAAAATCCTCTGGCTTACTGGGTCCTGAGGATGGATCACTGGCCAGAGCTTGCACAGTATGCAATTGAGCTACTGGCCTGTCCTGCCTCCAGCGTTCTTTCCGAACGCACATTCAGTGCTGCTGGAGGATTTGTGACTGATCATAGGGTGCGCCTGTCCACCGCCTCGGTTGATCGACTGACATTCATCAAAATGAATCAGTCTTGGATCACCACCAGCTACCAGGCACCTGAGGCGGATATAACCGAATAATTTTTAATGTCACATCCCTTCAAGACTGCCTATGCTGATGCTGAGTGACTGTCCTCTTATGTTCACTGACTATCCTCTTCCTCCTCCTCAATGATCCATGCCACAGCACCAGTGCCTAAGGCACAATTTTTCAGCCCCTGTTTAACAGGGGCGTGTACTTACAATTTTTTAAAAAAATGCTTCGCAACACGTGTGACTGCTGTGCTCCAAGTACAGTCTCTGTGAGGGCCGTGTTGCAGTGTTGTGGCACCAGCACCAGTGCCTAAGGCACAATTTTTCAGCCCTGTTTAACAGGGGCGTGTACTTACAATTTTTTTTAAAAATGCTTCGCAACACGTGTGACTGCTGTGCTCCAAGTACAGTCTCTGTGAGGGCCGTGTTGCAGTGTTGTGGCACCAGCACCAGTGCCTAAGGCACAATTTTTCAGCCCCTGTTTAACAGGGGCGTGTACTTACAATTTTTTTAAAAAATGCTTCGCAACACGTGTGACTGCTGTGCTCCAAGTACAGTCTCTGTGAGGGCCGTGTTGCAGTGTTGTGGCACCAGCACCAGTGCCTAAGGCACAATTTTTCAGCCCCTGTTTAACAGGGGCGTGTACTTACAATTTTTTAAAAAAAAGCTTAGCAACACGTGTGACTGCTGTGCTCCAAGTACAGTCTCTGTGAGGGGTTGCAGTGTTGTGGCACCAGCACCAGTGCCTAAGGCACAATTTTTCAGCCCCTGTTTAACAGGGGCGGGTAATTACAAATCTTGATCTAATAGTTCACAGCAGGGCCCATTCCTGCGCCCACCAAGAGTAACTATGAGGGCCTGCAGTCTTGTGGCAACACCGTCCACCACCACCGCCAAAGGCCCAATTTTTCTGCCCTGTTCATCAGGTGCTTGCAATTACAAATCTTGATCTAATAACTCACAGCAGGGCCCATTCCTGCGCCCACCAAGAGTAACTATGAGGGCCTACAGTCTTGTGGCAACACCGTCCACCACCACCGCCAAAGGCCCAATTTTTCTGCCCTGTTCATCAGGTGCTTGCAATTACAAATCTTGATCTAATAACTCACAGCAGGGCCCATTCCTGCGCCCACCAAGAGTAACTGTGAGAGCTTACAGTCTTGTGGCAAAACCGTCCACCACCACCACCACCACCACCCCCCAATTTTTCTGCCCTGTTCAACAGGTGCATGCAATTACAAATCTTGATCTATTAACTCACAGCAGGGCCCATTCCTGTGCCCACCAGTCTTGTGGCTACACCAACATCTAATAGGGCAAATTTCTGCAGAGTATATACGCCAGGCCCCTACTTTCAAACATCCAACTTACAAACGACTCCTACTTGCAAATGGAAAGAGAAAACAGGAAGTGAGAGGAAATCTACCCTAGGAAGGGAAATTCTATCCTGTTAGATTTAATTTGGGAAAAAGGTATCTCCTCTCTACTGATACTTTATCACCAATCCTTGTTTCAATTAAAACCCCACTTTTCCAAAAACATTTGTCATTGGGACGGAAAGTGAGGTGACATGTTCTGAACAGATGTGCAAAGACAGCAAATGTTACAGGGGTGATAACCCCTCCCTATGTTCTCCAAAAAGCTTAAAAATAGATTTTTTTGGGATGGAGCTACACTTCATAATGTACCTGTTCAGATTCTACTTAAGATCAAACCTAAAGCCGCAAGTGGTTTTAAATGGCTTCTTTTTTTCCTTTACAAATGTCATTTTGTGCAAGGACAGTTCTAAACACGGGAAACACATGCCACTTCACAGGCATACTTTGGACACCCCCCAGGTACCATATTTAAAGGAAAATGTCACTTTTTTTTTTTTCACTTTATGCATCATTAAAATGACTGCTCCCGAAAAAACGTTAGTTTTTAAAAGTTCTTTTTGCATTGATATATGTCCCCTGGGGCAGGACCCGGGTCCCCAAACCTGTTTTATGACATTAACATGCATATTGGCCGTTGTAATTAGCACTTTTGATTTCGAACGTTCGCGTCCATTATAACGTATAGGGTTCGAAAATTCGCGCGAACTTTCGGTCCGTTCGAAGGTTCTGGTTCGAACCGAACCCGGGGGTGTTCGGCTCATCCCTACCAGTAACGAACTGGAAAGTCTTAGCAAATTTAGACTTTGGTTAAAGGCCACTGACAAGCATTGTAACAAAATAAAGTATAGTGTTATATCATTGCACAGGAGCGGTGATATATGAGCAGATTACTATTACTCTAATCAATTATACTGCCTGTAGAGCCTTTAATAAAATGCATTTATTGGCATATGGGGAAGGACATTTCAGGCCTTGATAAAGATTTGAACAATGGTCCCATGTGACTGTATATGCTAGTGTGAGGTTAGCACTAGTGTATTGCAATGCTGGGGTCCTAGCTTTACTTCCCACCAGGGACAAGCTGGCTGTAGATGGGTTCAGCAGTGACCACCTGAAATTTGATCCATGTTCCTGGTCAACAGAAGTCAATTGTTAGATCAACTTTTTTCGAATAGCCTTGTTGGAAAATGTTCCAGCAATGTCCCTGAAAGGGAGGAGTCCTCAATCAACCTTACTTGTGTAGATGCAGCTATCCATTGTTTTTTTTTTTTTTTTCGCTCAATCCATTGGCTTAACTAAAAAAATAAGAAAATCATTTTGGGCTAACTTAACTGAATGATGTTGATATGTTTTTCCTGTGCTTGCATGGGTTATCTCTAAATACTCTGTTTTCTTCTTAGAACTCTAAAATTTACTGGAAGTGAGCTGGCATCTGACTACTTGTGTGTATGTTTTTACCTGTATGAGTGCAGATGATATGTTCTTTTCTGATTGGAGTACCTCTACGCACTAACTGATGTTATAAAGTACTGCACGATATGTCAATGAAACATGGGAACTACATAAAGTCTCACCTCGGACCAATCTAAAGCAATCCACTGTGGAGGACAAGACTGATTATTGCAAGCTTCTTTTTCAATTGGCCGGTGCGTCAAGCAGCTGATGTCATCCAGAGTCTCTTCTTCTGAAGGTCCTATCCTCCGAATACAAAGCACTGTGCGTGTGCGCATTCCCCCATCACAGGTCTTACTGCATTCGGACCAGTCACCTATGAACCATCTGTTGACATAAGAGCATACAGCAGGATACATCAGACTAGCTAGATAAGCAGTGCAAGTCTCTAAAAACTGGACACTTGGATAGTTTCCCCTCGCAAGTTTGGGGGAAGAACTGATCAGCCAGGATACCTTTTCCCAGCCAATGATTGTTTTCACCCATGGTTCTCTCTTGCCTCCTTATAAACAGAAGCATTCAAGTTTGCATAATTGTTCCACACCACACTGGTTCAAAAGAACAACTGTGTGTGAATCTGGCTGGTCACTTTCTTTATGCCATAATGTATTTAGAAGAAAGATCAGATTTAATACCACTCTTCTAATTGGAAGGTACAAAATGTTTTAGAGTACCGAGTTTTTCAGCACATTTTTTTGTGCTGAAAATGCCCCCCTCGGCTTATACTTGAGTCAAGCACTTTTCTGCAGCAGAAAATTACATTTTCCGACCCGACTTTGGGGCCCCATATCTCGGGGCCACTTGGTGCTAGGAACCAAATTTGGTATGCAAACCCAGTGGAACTAGCACTACAACATATCCAAAGATGGGGTTTCTAGCACCAGGTGGCCCCGAGATACAGGGCCCCAAAGTCGGTTCGGAAAATGTCATTCTCTGCTGCAGAAAAGTGCTTGACATTTTCCGAACCAACTTTGGGGCCCTGTATCTTGGGGCCACCTGGTGCTAGCAACCCCAAATTTGGTGTGCAAACCCAGTGGAACTAGCACTACAACAATATACGGGGCCCAAAAGTCGGTTAACTGTGACCACCTGTAGCAATGTCATTTCGTGACCCTTTGGGTCCAGAGACCCCAAGTTTTGGATGCAGCTAGGGGGCATTTAGGAACCCTTAACTACCAAGTTTGAAGTTCGGGGGACCTATGGCTGCAAATGGGCACAGTGAGGCATGCAAATGGGCACAGTGAGGCTGCAAATGGGCATTGTTGACCCTCTTTTCCACTTACAGTGGCTGCACATTTCTCACCCTAGGCTTATACTCGAGTCAATAAGTTTTCCCATTTTTTTGTGGTAAAATTAGGTGTCTCGGCTTATATTCGAGTTGGCTTATACTCGAGTATATACGGTAAGTCTCTACATAGTACGGGGACTTCCTCTCTTAGGCAATGGTCACAGGAACAGGTGTACCCAATGGAATATTTCCCCTTAACTCTTGTTCTGGTAAAACTTGTAAACTTTTGGATTTCCCATTCTTTCTGTCTCAGTGATAATAGGCACCATGAAAATAAGAGAGTATACGCAGCAGGGACACAGCTAACAGAAAAAGTTAACAGGAGTTTTTATTCTTCCCTTTTCTATCCTAAAACTAAAAAACATGGTTATTTATATAATTTAAGCATTCAATTATAAGGTAGAAAAATGACAGCTGGAATCTTATATAACAGGCAGTCAATCTGTTTTATGTCTTAAAGAAAGTCTTTGTGATTTTTTTTTTTTACATCTGTAATAACTGAAGCTGGATTCAAGGGTATAGTGCTCCTCTGTTATACTTTTATAACAAAACAATTTCACAAGAGACTCCATTATTTAGACTGCACAAGCTTTCCAGCGCATTTCAAGAAACAGAAGTATCAACCCGAGGGCATACATTTTCCTAGAAATTGGATATATGTTTCCAATACTCAATATATATAACTCACAAATAAAACATTATCACTGTCACATCTACGTATCTGCCTATGTAAAAAGCTGACTGTTTTATTTGACAGCATTGGCTCTGACAGGTTTAATAAAATAAGCATTTGTAGTATGAAATACCTATAAAGCTTGAACTCTAGGCAAATAGCTAAATACACAGATTATATACACAAGCAAAAGTGTGCCTGTTCTAGAATGGCTGGTGATATTACAAATAATGAATGATGATGAACTGCTTTAGTGGGTAAAATGTGCATTGGAGAGAAGGGGAGGAGAGGGGGGAGTATGACAGCATTTGTAGTAGAGAAGTGTCGGGGGTATGGCAGTGGGTAGTAGTGCAGGAAAGGAGTATGGGGAATATTATAGTGGCCACTGTGTGCAGGAAAGGAGTACAAAGGTTATTACAGCATGGCATATGTGCAGGAGCAAAGTGCAGAGGGTATGACAGCATGCAGAATGTAAAAGAGGAGAGTGTAGAGGGTATGACAGTGGGCAGTAGGTGCAGGAAAGGAGTGCAGAGGGTATGATAGTGGGCAGTTTGTGCAGGAGAGGAGTGCGGAAAATATGACAGGGAAGGGGGAGGTCGCAATATGTGCAAGAGAGGAATGCAAAGGTTATAACAGTGGGTAGCAGGGCCGGGACAAGGGGTGGGCAGGAGGGGTGGCTGCCCTGGGCACTGTGGCATCATGTGAGGTGGAGGGGCACCACAAGGAGGTTGGGGGGAGGGCATTTGTGCTAGAAGGGGGAATTTGGGGGAGATTTGTGCTAGGATGGGGAATATGGGAGAATTCGTGCTGGGGGTGGGGGAGTGGATTTGTGCTGGGGGCATATGGGGAATGAGAGGATTTGAGCTGGGGGGGGGGTTGGTGTAGGGGGGCAAATATCTGTGCTAGGGGATTTCAGTAGGAGGCAGGTTTTTATTGGGAGGAGGGGGAAATTACGGTTAGGGGTAAGCATGCAGATTAGTGCTTGATTTCGATTTTTTCGGGGGGAGGGGGGGGATTTTTCTGACACATAATTCTCATATATCTTGGGGGGGGGGCACAATTTGGCATTTTTGCCCTGGGCACTAGATGACCTTGTCCCGGCACTGGTGGGTAGTATGTGCAGGAGAGGAGTGCGGAAGGTATGATGAGAAAGGGAGGGTGCAATATGTGCAAGAGAAGAGTGCAGATGGTATGAAAGTGGCAGGAGAGGAGTGCAGAAGGTATGATAGGGAAGGAGGGAGGTGCAAAATGCGCAAGAGATGAGTGCAGAGGGTATGATAATGGGCAGTATGTGCAGGAGAGGAGTGTGAAAGGTTTGACAGGGAAGGGGGAGGTGGCAAAATGTGCATGAGAGGAGTGCAGAGGGTATGACAATGGGCAGGAGAAGACTGCGGAAGGTATGAAGGGGGGGGCAAAATGTGCAAGAGAAGAGTGCAGAGGGCTTGACAGTGGGCATTATGTGCAGGAGAGGGGTGTGGAAGTTATGACAGGGAGGTGGGGGGTGCAAAATGTGCAAGAGAGGAGTGTGGAAGCTAGGACATCAGGCAGTGCACAATGTGTAAGCAGGGAGGGATGTCTGTGGGGTGAGAAGAGTTGCAAATACACACCGCCACAAAGCTCCCATCCTCCAACACAATAATCATTTCGCTTAAAGGAGATCTATGGTAACAGCATCCACTTTCATTTTATAACATTAGCATTGTAAAAGCAATCAAACAATAGTTATTACTGACAATACAATATAAGCTTAGTTGAAAAATCTCCTTTCCTGTTGTGTGTTCTGTCTGTCTGCTGGCCATCTCTTTCCACAACATCCTGGATTCCCTGAATGCTTTGCAGCTTCTCTCCTGCTGTTTACTTTTAAAGCGGTAGGAAACTCAAATAATTTTACCCCAAATATTAAATATGGAATTGCATGTTGCTGTTTAGAAGCTATGCACCGCATACAGAAGGCAAATAGAATGTTCTTACTTGAAAGAAGAAAATTTTTCTGAAAGCTCCTGCTTGTATGCAGCCGCTGCCATTATAACTCTTGCCTTCCGCATCTAAACAGCATTTTATTTCTGCCCTCACTCGGTCTCTGTTACTCTGTTACCACTATTCCTCTCACTGACACCAATGATGGGGCACTATTCATTCCACTGACACCAATGATGGGGCACTATTCCTCTCCCTAATACCAAAGATGCATTGTTTGCTCCTACCAATAGCAGGACAATTTCTATTACTAATGGCCTCAGTCTGGCCCCCCTAAAATCTGGAGCACAGTAAACTTTTTTGTTTAGAAAGTTTGGAGCCCCTGCTCTGACCAAACAAGAAGTTATTTTTGATTTTTCCAGAGTTGGGCTTTAAAGGCCCCCCCAACCCACTGATACGTTTTTGAGCAAACCCTTACTGCTTCTTTCTTCATCGTAGCCACCCCCAAACTACCCGCTGTCAGCACTAAAGCCCAGAGGGAGCAGTGACATTGTTTCCATCTTGGGACTGTGCATGGACCTAGCGATTGTCAGCTAGGCCCAAGCACCCAAGCACAGCATCATGTGAGGAAGTCTAATCCCACTATACCTGAGGGATTGGGCTTTTTATGCCAGTTGCGATGTAGGAGTATTTGGCTAGACACGTATGCATTTGTGTCAGGGGCATCTATACACAGACTCTATCCATTTGAACAGGCAAAGCTGACAGTGTCTCTTTAACAATCCATTTTCTATTTTAATTGGCGAGAAGCAGAGTACAATGTTCTGCTGCTCAAGACATATGACATAAGTCCCATTAGTTATTACTCAGAACATTCATGCTTGAGGAGACGGAGTTTAGGGGAGGGACAGAGCCCAGCGCACACAGACATCCTTGGGGTCCAAGAGGAGAATATGTTTTGTAGTAAGAAGGAATTGACTTAAGTCTCTGAGAAGGTTTTGTTGTTAATTTAAGGATTTATTGTGGTCTCTGCTGGAGTGCTTGTGTCTGAAGCTGAAGGCTGTTTACCATTTGTACAGCTGAGGATTTTGACAGTCCGTGAACATGATAAATCTATCCAACTAAACAGTATTTCTCCTTGTGCATATGTGAAGGATGAAGTGGCTCAACAAACATTTGGAATTAGTTTATTGGAAGCAGCCTCTCTTGAACCCTAGTGGGGCAAGGGATCTCTAGCTAAGGCTGAGCAGACTGAAATCTCTCCCTTGGGACTTGCGTTCCCAAACAATAGTATAATCTCTTAAGGCAAGTATTGACTGGGCCTCGATTGCTCTGCTTGGTGCCGTCTACATCTTATCGCTACACACAACTTAGGACATAGCTCATTCTGTAAATGGTTATCTTGCTGGAATAATCCCTGAAAAACTCTACTTTATGTATGAAAGTCAACAGATGGTTATGATAACACTCCCAATAAACTGTACCAGAATTCTACACATGTATCATTTCCTCTGCTGCTGTGCATATAAGATACTGCTGCTTCTGTTTTCTGGGAATCGGGATAGTGCAAACTGAGAAAAAGATAAAATGGCAACTGTAGTTTCTGCCACAGATGCCTTTCATAGGAAATGATGTCGGCAAAAAGCTCCAAAAAAAAATGGCAAGAGACAGAGGCGAAGAACCTTCTGCGCCCCGGTGCAAGAAACCATGAAGGGCCTCCCTGCCAGGGTCATTACCTCCGAGCCTAATGGTGGAACACCAGGATCTGGTCGCAAGTGTGACTTTTGTGACCCTGGTAGTTCCACCACTAGTGTCAGTAGTTTTTTATTTTTATTTTATTTTTTTACCATTTTTTTATTTATTTATTTTACAATATTATTGTTGTATTATTTCTTAATTTTTTTTTAGTAGCCCCATTGGGGGCTTTGGTGAGATATAAGGGATCTAAACCTCTGATGTCTCTCCCTTTTGAGAGAAAAGAGTTTGAGGACTCAATCTCCCTCTCTGCAGCCTCAGCTGTATAGAATGAATGGACAGGAATAGATCTGTACACAGCTTCCAGTTGATTCACAAATTGAAGCAAAGTAAAGAAAGTTTTCGATGCTATAGTTATGACCGGACAGAGTATGTGCACGGTACTGATCACTGACTCTCCATTCAGAAAAGGAAAGAGCCGGTAAATGACACATTTACTGGCCCCTCCCCCATTCTCAATCCTGACAGATCCCAGGCAGCAGCCGCTGTGGGGAATGAGAGGGCACAGGAGAGCTTACAAGGGGCTGTGAAGTAGCACAGGGGGGCTGGAGAGAATATGGGAGACAGCAGAAAGAATCTGGATGGGAAGAGCAGTGGGGGCGGCTGCATATGGAGGTACCTATCTCTCTATTTTCCTCCTGCAGGTGCTGAATGTCCAGTACCCCTCCTCTGCCTCCCACTGGCATTCAGCAGCTGCAGGAGGAAAATGGAGATATTGGTTCCTCTATATCAGGGCTACTGAATTAAAATTCACGAAGGTCTGATCAGTAAAATTTTCTTCCAACCAAGGTCTGAACCGCATATTTGAGTGATTACTCAGATCCTTAACGTCACAGCCCCCTGCTCTTAAATCACAATCCCATTCTTTCATTAGATCCTCTGTGCAACCCCCCACGGCATATTAGAATACACAATTCACCCTTGACATCACAGTTCCTCCCACAGCGGTGTCCTCTGTCCCCCCTTCTCACTACTGCCACAACAGCGATGTCCTCTGTCCCCCCTTAACATTACCCCCTCACAGCAATGTCCTCGGTTCCCCTCTTACAGATAACCCCCCCCCCCACAGCGGTGTCCTCTGCCCCCCTTCACATTACCCCCCACAGCGGTGTCCTCTGTTCCCCTCTTACAGATAACCCCCCCACAGCGGTGTCCTCTGCCCCCTTCACATTTCCCCCAAGCTGCGGCCGCTGTCATTCTCAACAGAGTGAAGAACGGCAGGCTATACAGTTCTGAATAGTGAGCAGGAGTGGGCGGAGTTAACTATTCTTTTTAACAATTTGATTGGTCTTAGGTCCCATCGATCAATCACCTGCTGATTAACCTGAAATGTTACCTACTGCAGCTCCCTCTGCCTCCTGCTATTCAGAACTGTATAGCCTGCCGCTCTTACCTCTGCTGAGAATGACAGCAGCCAAAGTTTGGGGGAAAAGCCGGCTCCTAAATGGCGGGACTGTGGCGGTCTGGATAGGACAGTAACTCGGTCCAGATCCGGACCGTGGTCCGCCATTTAGTGATGCCTGCTCTATGCCCTAACATATTAAGGCATTTTTGTCCTAATAGACTTTAATGGGTGTGCCTATAAATAGACGATGATCGCTTTCATGCGTTTTTGTGTGTGTTTTTACACCTGAAAATTTCTCTCCTCTCATTGCCTAGCCCAAGGAACAAACAAGCTTGATACACGTGCAAAAACACTTGTACAAAGCTTGTAAACCATCATTAGAAATATGCTCTGCTCAGGTGTGAATGCAGGCTAAGAGAGGAAAAGGGAGACTGGCAAGCAGGCTGGTTTAGTGGCTGAAGATTTGTAGATGTAGCAGTCTGTGGAGTGAATGTCTGATCTGAGTTTTTGGATGAGCCTTGCAGTTTTCACTTTGATATACTGTATATGTCCATATCCTTTCCCACCACAGTCTAGGAGCTATGAAGGGAGCTAATGAGACTTTCTAGTAGGAACTGTTCCAGACATGTCTCACTGGGAGGATTCTCTAGGCCAGGGTTTCTTAACCAGGCTTCTGTGGAACCTTAGGGATCCTCTAGAGGTTTCTAGGGGTTTCTTTCACAAGAAGCCATTTTTGCCTTTCAGACAATTTCACACTACAACAATGAGCTATCTGTAGGGGCATAATTCTTCCCAATGACCACAAATGTAAGGACTATTTCTCCCACTGGCCATCACAATATTGTATCATGAGTTGTGGATATAGTGTTTTTTAGCAGGGGTTCCCTAGGACTGGAAAGTTATTTCTAGGGTTCCTCTGTTTTGAAAAGAATGGAAAAGGTCACTCTAGGCAGACCCATAAAATGCTAATGGGATATGTTACTGATATGAAAACACAGGGAAGAGCAGTGTAAAACTAGCCAATCAGGGAGCAAATTTAAAGCCATGTATGGCCCTGTCGGCATCCTTTTGCCTGATATCCTTTGATCTGAAATTTAAAGGAGCCAGGTAGAAAAGTACTGGCCAAACAGCAGCTGCATTTAATCAACAGTCAGAATACAATAGCTGACAGCAGAGATCCATCCATCCAAACTGTTTAGTGATTTATTTTTATTAAACCAGTGGGAGGAAAATTGTAGATTAAACACTCCACTCGTCTGCTCTGCTGCCCTTACGTACCTCTCCTATCAAAACATAACAGCCAGTATCAGTAAATGTATGTTCAACTGCAATTAGCACTCAAATCTGACTTGATATCAGCCTTTTTAAATCCCCTGTGCAGCAGAAAACTGGAAGAGGGAGGAGCAACAATGTGAGCCACAAGATCTGAATGCACCTCTGACAAGGAGCACACTGACAGGAGGAGCAAGCAGAAAGATGACTTCATCAGTGTGCTGCTGCTCTTTCACTGTCCAGGGGGCAGACTGGTGTCAGCGCTGCAGTATAATTCTTATGCCTCGTACACACGAAGGGACAATCCCGCGGGATTATCCTCTGGACTGAAGTCCAGCGGATAATCCCCTCGTGTGTGGGCGCCGGCGGACTTTTTGGCGCCAAAGTCCGGCGGACCAAAGTTTTAAGTTTGGTTTTAAAATTATCCGCTGGACTTGGCAGTCCAGCGGACAATCCCGCCGTTAGTAGGCAAGTCCGCGGGTCTTATGAAAATGAACGGACTCGCCCACACACGGAGCAGTCCGTTCATTTAGCACGTGACTTCAGATTACGTAGCTAGCGTAGGCAGTAAATGCCGCCGCGCTAGCTCCGTAAGCTGGCATGGATTTAAAGGGACTCCCCACGCCGAAAAAACGGCGTGGGGGTTCCCCCCAAATCCACGTCAGACCCTTATCCGAGCACGCAGCCTGGCAGGCCAGGAAAGGGGTGGGGACGAACGAGCGCCCCCCCCTCCTGAGCCGTACCAGGCCGCGTGCCCTCAACATGGGGGGTGCCCTGGGGAAAGGGGGGCCGTGCGCCCCCCCCCCACCCCAAAGCACCTTGTCCCCATGTTGATGAGGACAAGGGCCTCTTCCCGACAACCCTGGCCGTTGGTTGTCGGGGTCTGCGGGCGGGGGCTTATCGGCATCTGGGAGCCCCCTTTAATAAGGGGGCCCCCAGATACCGGCCCCCCACCCTATGTGAATGAGTATGGGGTACGATGTACCCCTACCCATTCACCTAAGGTGTAAAATGTAAAGTAAAAAAAACACCCACACTTTTGAAAAAAATCGTTTATTGCACTGCTCCGGGGGTCTTCTTCCGTCTTGGGGGTCTTCTCGCCGGACTCCCCCGCCATTTACCAAGCTCTTTTACCGAGCGGGGGAAGTCCGGCTACCTTCTTTGTCGTCTCCGCCGTCGCCTGGGGGTCTCGATCCGCCTTCGGGGGTCTTCCGGGGGTCGCTAGCTACGTAATCTGAAGTCACGTGCTAAATGAACGGACTTGCCGATGAGCGGCAAGTCCGTTCATTTTCAAAAGTCCCGCGGACTTTTGCCGGCGGATTATCCGCCGGAGAAGTCCGTGCGTGTGTGGGCAAGTCCGCACGTGTGTGGGCAAGTCCACACGCTCGGAAAGTCCAGCGGACCTAGCTGGAAAGTCCCGCGGGATTGTCCGCTGGACTAGGTCCGCCGGCAAAAGTCCGTACGTGTGTACGAGGCATTAGTTATAACAGAAAGTGGTGTCATCCCCAGGCAGTGCTATAGGAGAGGGCTGTGTAAACCTTACAACAGAGCAAACTAGAATATAAATCCTTAGGCAGGTGAAATAGATTCAATATATGTATTTCATCTGTGTATTTAAGATGCTTGCCTGGAGTTCAGCTTAAAAAAAAAAATTAAACCAATTATTACCAAACATTTCCCAGGACTGCAGGACTCAGCTTGAGTTTTTCAGTACCGATTTTCTATAGCATATAAAAAGCTGTAGTAGCACTTACTCAGGTGGACAAAGCTCTGTATTACAGTCCCTCTGGTTTTCCGGCGGCTTGCTGTCCAAATCACAGTAATTATTCTGCACAACCGAGTTATCGTCCAGTCTTTTACAGAGCACCTCCTGCCTCTGTATACCTGGAAAACAAGGTACTCAATGAGGATAAAAACTCCATACAAAACGTTGGTTTTAAGAAACACAATGGGGTTCATTTACTACAGCTAGAGAGTGCAAAATCCGTTATAGCTGTTCATGGTAGCCAATGGTTTCTTTGCAGAGTTGGACCAAATTTTGCACTCTTTAGCAAATCAACCCCAAAATGTCATAATACTTCCAACATGTTTTTGCTTACAAATTAACTAGGTATAATAACATTTTCAGTTGATTTACAAACACTGCAACAAAGTGAAGCTTAGGACCATACCAACTAATAGTCTGTTACAAGAAAAAATAAAGATCTTATTGGTTGGCCTTAGCTTTCTTTTGCACCAGATGTGCATGCAGTCCTGCTTCAAACAAACTGTGTGACCACTGATTTATGTATATGTACACCCAATCACTAAAATCTCACATAAGCTTAGCATGTTACTGAAGCTTTACTAGTAATTTTTAGTATTTTTTAAATCTGCAGCTTTCCTTAAAACAATGTCCAGTGATCCTGCCATGAAGATCCTTGTTCAGGCCCTTCCTGTTACAGGGCAACAAGACCGGCAACACTATTATTACATCAATTGGCAATCGAGATCTGCATATATGTCCGTGTTTAAGATATCCATCAGGGAGGTTTTATCACAGTCCATATTGAAACACTAGCAACCAAACCCCAGCCTATGGGCAACAATACGACTGTGTGCATGAACCTAAGGCCTCGATCACACGGGTGTATCTAAGAGTACATCTGTGTCAGGGGCTGTGTTTGCCTGCACTGGAAGTATAGGTGTTCCGTGCATCCATGTGCAGACAGTCTCATTTATATATACTGGGACACAGCTGCTGGTCCCAATTTGACAGCCCTACAGGTGCGGACGCATGTCCCTGAACTCACATTGTCTGCATTCAGGGACACGCACCTACATCTGCATGACTGTCAAATTGGGACCAGCGGCTTTGTCCGCGCAGCTGCTGCATCCCAATAGACAAGAACGGGCCTGCCTGCACAGGGATGAACAGAACAGCTTTGCATCTCATGTGGGCAAACATTGCCTTTGCACAGAGGCATGCTTAGATACACTCATGTGGCCGGATAGGTTTTCTTAACTCCTGTAAGTGTCACTTGTTCTGGATAGTTTTTTTCTGCATGCAAACATGAAGAAAAATATAAAAAACATGTAAAATTGCAAAGAAATTAATATATTGAATAATATCATACCAAGTATTAACTTACAGTTATCAAAATACAATATTTTTTCCCAACAGTGTTCCTTTACTAATGCTGAATTCTAATATGATCCCACAAAGCCATCTGAAATACCGCAGTATTTCTTTTTATGATCTTTTAGCTACGGGCAAGTGTACATCCTACTAATTACATGCTTGTAATCAAATTAAGGAAAAGATGGTTGCCATTTGAATGAAATATGATCATTTACTGTGGGAAAGTGCCACCTCACACAGAAACACAAAGGCTCCTCTTTCAGTTTCAGTGCTCTCTGATTATAAAGCTCTGTCACTTTTCATTTCGCACCTCCAGCTCAAGGTTATTCTTCTGAATAGGCTTCAAGCGGCCCCCCATCCATATTAGGCTGATAGATCACAAGAGAGCGCGCATCACCCCACCACACAGTAAAAAGCACTTCACAGGGGCCTCTGTGTGATATTGTCATAGACTGCAAGGGTTTTACCATTCAATAGGAGACTCCTTTCCAGCCATTCATAATAACATCATTCTGAACATCTCATTAATTAACATCCTTATTGAAGTATGTAGCAACTGAGGACGCTTTGCCAAAATAAAATGTTACTCTGAAGCTCTATACAGGCAACAGTTAGCTATTGACAGAGTTGCTAAAGTATATGCTGGGTTACAGCAATTGTGCTCCAGTTGCTCTGTCCTGTCTACATTGGTATGCTGCCCAATGGTGATAATGAAAAAACACAACTTAAAGGAAATGTATAGTCTTTTCATTTCTTTTGAAATAAACATATAAAAAGACATCTGATCAGTATGCATTAAAGAGGACCTTCCATGAAAATGGTGCACTTAGGTGACAGACCTGCACCACCTGTACTGAAAAAATTGCATAAACAGTGATAAAAAAAAAAAAAAAATACACAGAGTTGTGAGAAATAAATACTAAGGCAGGTTGACAGGGGAATCCCTCCCGCCGAGCCATTGTATTCTCTTAGCGGTGGGGGGAAGGCAGTCCCTGAAGACAGTGATTATTGCTAGCGGCTATCCCAGCCGCTAGTGATAATCACATGCAAAATCCGGCAGGCTGGTTGTACCATGCTGACCGATCAATCAGCTTGGTACATTCAGCCTGCCTGTACATGGCCAACCGAGATTCGAACCATCTATGGCCAGCCTTACTTGGGAATTTGGCTTCTGAAACCTCCGGGTAGCGATGGTGACATCAATGTGCTTCACTGTTACATGCTAGGAAAGACACATTGCAGGAACATATCCTTGCTGGATTTTGAGAGTCCAGCTCTCCTGACATAAACTGGCAATAAATAATGACATCACCTGCAATTTGCAAAAGTGTTGGAAGCTTGGCTATCAGTATTTTCTCAGTTTTTCCTAAACACGAATCCCAGGTTTGGATGTTTTATACATAGTTACATTAGTTCAGCTTGGATCAATGTAACTATGTACATATCATACCTGGCAAACCCCTCTGGAAGCTGGAAATCACTGTAGTAGACATTGCTGCTCTAGTGATCTCCACTAGCTTTCGGGTCCTTTGCTAAGTGGTTGGCCTGCTACATGCTGAACCCAGAAAGTTGGCCGCTGGGCATGGGCGCCATTCAGAGAATGCTTTGTATTTCCTTAATGAATGCAAAGTGTTCTCTGATTGGACGAGGTGGAGATAGTAGCGGGGTCTACCTTAGTGATTTACAGCTTTCATGAGCATTAGCCAGGTATGGCATTTGCAAGCTGGACCAATGTAACTATATATAAAAAATCCATACCTGAAATTCCTCTTTTAAAGCTATATCTAGTAGTAGTCACATTCAACTAGACGTGTTCTGTAAATGCTTATAAATTCTTAAAATGCTGTGTTTTTTTTACCACTATTTACGTGCCTATTACTAATAAAGATGGTGTGGGGCTGTCATCTAAGCATTTTCGTGGAAGTTAGATCTTACCATTTCAAAAACCCTGTGATTATATGTCATATGAAATTAATTATATCTACAGAGGAAGCCATATCTCTTCATTACCTCAAAAGCTTCTGCCTCCTGTCTGGCAGGATTTTACGATTGTGCTTTTTTGTTTCTTCTTACTATGCAAGGCTTTAAAGGTTAAGTTGACTTCTTGGGTAAAAATAATGAATGCACATATTGCTTCAGAAAAAAAAGTGCATTTATTATTTTTTTTCTGCAGGAGCCTGAAAAGCATTGCTCTACTAATTACAGGTGCAACAGGCAGATAGTTACTATAGTGTAGGAAGATCAATGAACTATTGAAGCGCTCACCAGCACCCTTGAAGATCATTGAGAACTACATGCCCTATGCTGTGGAGGAAGATGATACTTGTAGTCCATTCATTGTGAGATGGCTGTGAATGAATGATGTGGCTGTGTGGGCAGAGCTATTTTTAAATTGTGACAGTGGGTGCGTAACACAGAAGGAGGATTGAGAGGGTGGGGCTGTGTGGCGGTGTATGTTGCTGGAGCATGTTACACATTATCAGTAAGTAAGGGGTGTAACATGTAAGATGGTCCCAAATGTGAACTTATCCTTTAAGTCAACTAACTCTAGATTATATATTTATTACTTAACATCCAGTTATAATTGGGTGCAGGAATCCTGTTGATTACTTAGATATTTCACCTAATTTGTGATTATAGTAAGCTAACCATCCCCCTTAGGTTGCCTAAAAATATCCCAATAAAAGCAAGTGATGCTGCTTAGTTAGAACAATGCTTGCAGTTAATATTCTGTTCTCTTCCTCATAAAATGGTTATTCTCCAGCTGACAGTCTAGGCACCCTATGTAATAGGGGCACTGACATCCAGGAGCATTGTAAGTGTTTCACACTATTTCAGATTGCAGAGTCTATTGTTTTTGTCAGATATGTTCTGTCTGGAAGGCTTTGAGCAAGATAAGGGATCAGGAAGGCTGTCTTCAACAATCTTCAACAATCTTCAACAATCTTTCAGTCTTATTTAGAACAGTGACGGTTCAAAATGTAGCGCTACCTCCGCAGGAACCGATTGGTAGATTAGGTTGTCTGTTCTTCTGCCTTGACTCTGAGAACAACCTCAACCCCACTGACATACCAGGTTAAGCAAACAGATAATGCACTGTTACTAGGAGCACAAAAATAGATAACCTGCACACAACTAAGGCTGAATATCAAAAAGGAAACATCAGACTGGTTAGTGGTAGTGCTAGGCTATAGCACCTGGCATGGAGTTCTGTGCAGCTAATTTAGAATAAACCTGATAATTCACAAAATCAACAATAATTAAAGGCATTAGAAAAAGTAACATTGATGATAATCAATACTGCAATAACTCCTCTGTAAAAAGTAGCCTATATCCACTTTAGAATGCACTGTTTATGAATGGAAGCAATGAAAGTTACTATGCACAATAGGTAAAGTTCTTGTGAAGCAGCAATCTGAGTGAGCAGTCATTAGTTATATTTGTTCAGCTGCCTAGTGTTGTGGCCCAATCTTTATAGTGGTGCACATGAATACAGTCCCAATAAAGTCTGCATAATGCTGCAAGTTAGATGGCCAGTCCCTATCTTCTGAGTCTCTGCTAGCAGCAACAAGTTAATGGCAGCAGTGTCTTCTCACCAGTCCCAGCTATACAGCAACAGGGGTCACGCTGTTTAGATGTTAGCTCACTTCTGGAACTGTGGTCCTTAGCACACGGCCACAGGCTTGCAGGAAGTTGGTGTGCATACAGGAGCTGCAATGTGCACACCTCTATCTCCTCACAGCAAAAAGGAAATCCCCCAGTATTCAGCCTGTAAAAATACAGCTCTGTCCCTGCTCGCTCGCATTGGGAATTGTAGTCCAATAGTCCATTAACTGCCATAGTAAGGTTTCTTTCCCGAACTTCATCTCCCATGATTCAATGTTGCCATCCATCAAGTCTCTTGAGTTCCTTCTGCTTGTCCCCCTGGTGGATGGAGGCGAGGTAGTGTTAACCTGTTCAGCAGAAGTCTAGTGGTTGCACAGAGAGCACTGCCGCAAAGTGTCCTAAATCACTCTCTGTCTCTAGCCAAGCACCTGGCTACAAAAAGTAACAAATGTTTGCCACACTGCTACTGGACAGGTATGGCAAAAGATTCCAGTGATAGAAGAGGCAGAATCTTCACCACCCATAGTTCTCAGAGAGATAACTGTTTTCCACGACCTAGCTCAAAGCACAACATCTGTTTCTTAAAACAGAAAAGTACATACATA
>CM053026.1:105825008-105841335 GCA_028564925.1 Lithobates sylvaticus | reverse complement strand
GAGCACAGGAAGTGATGCTATTTCATGGCTGGGATGATTACGGAGTGACTGCAGCTGGAAATGGAAGGCAGGTGGAGCCAAAGAGTCCAAGGGGCAGAAGCCCTAAGCAGAGTATGTGCTACAAAGCCTCAGATATTCCTGTGGCTGAGTGAATAGGGCTGCAGGAACAGAGCCAAAAGGATCCAGGTTCAAAAACACACACATATATATATATATATATATATATATATATATATATATATATATATATATATATATATATATAACACATATATATGACACACTGAATGGTGGGTGTCTCCTTCTGCAAATGATACTTTCCTGGCTGTCATCTTGATCCACTAGCAATCATTCCTGAGTAGATCAGAAAAGTCCCAATTAAGCATTTGAAGGCAATATGGTGCAAAACCTAATCCTTCTATGATCATCCCTAGATATGGAGGCTGACAGTATGTAACTTCTCAGCCGCATACTATTAATAGGGCAAAAAAAAATCAAACCTACTGCCTGCAATAAGCAAGAAGTCACAGAATTCCTGATTTTACAAGTAATTGACTTTGTATCCAATTTCCTTTAAAGTGACTATTACATGAGACGCTAGCATAGCCTATCTTAACCATTTTACCATGGAGGAACCCTTGAAATAATTTTCCTACTAAAAATATCCTAGCTACATTAGTGTGATCAGTAAATACATATAATAATACATACAAGAATAAGGACTGTGCCTTGCCTAGAATCTTTAAAACCTAGAGCACATATGTATTTAATAACACACCCCCCCCCCCCCACACACACACACACACATTTATATGAATACAACCAGCACGGTGTCTTCGTGGATAGCACTTCTGCCTTGAAGCAGGGGTTCAAAATTCAACAAAAATTAACCTGCATGGACTTTGCCTAATCTCCCTGTGCTTGGTTGGGTTTCCTCCAGGTACTCTGGTTTCCTCTTGCATGCCAAAGACATGCTGGTGGGTTAATTGACCCTGGTCTGCGCATGTGAGGTGGGAACCTTAGATTTTAGGCTCCCTGAGGGCAGGGAGTGATATACTGTAAATGTACAATGTATGTAAAGTGTTGTGTAAATTGTCGGTGCTATAAAAATACCTGTATAAAAAAATATATTTTCAGTAATAATCATGAAACTAATAATAATGGCCAGAAAAGAAACAGAGGCGATGGAAACTGAAAGTTCCTCCCTTAGATTGGTGAACATTAGATGGATTGAAATTGCAATCCAATGAGTCAATCCAATGGTCGACTCTTCTCAAATGGGATTGCTGGTATATTTTGATTTGATCAACAATTGCAGCCAATCAGCTGGAATGCTGATTAGTATGAAATGGTTAAACACTGCGCTTAGCTAGTATATATTCAAAACACGATGAACATCACTCTGTGAATCAAATTGGTTCAAATTTGATCAGAATAATCCAGTGGATAGTCCCCTTTGTGAAATAAAGTGCTTGTGCGTATCCAAATTAAAGTGTCTGTAAACCTGATTCATGAAATTTGACCTACGCACATATATCTGTAGTGTTTTCTTATCTTTCTCCAAAGCACTAAGTCCTGTGTGTTCCTGCTGCTTCGTTGCTCTGTTATCAGAACTCTGACAAGTTCTAAGTCAAGCAAGATAAAAGATCACAGCACAGATCTGCAATTCTCTGCCTATGTGGAGGAGGGGGGGTGTGCCTTTCCTCCAATCAGCTGTCTTGGCTGTATGCCAAGAATCCACTCCCGGGGCTGAACAGGAAGAGAAAATCAGTAACAAGAATTATATAAATCTGAATACAGCAGATATAGACATTATGTAAAATGTATGTAGGGAGATTTGTTTCATCTCTGTGTATCATCTGAGGCTGTTCACTTCACTGGGTATAGGAAAGGGTTTACATCCAGTTTAAGGTCCTCCAAAATTCAATGTGCAGACAGAGGTGCTTCACATGGAGATCTGCCATGGTTCGCTTCCTTCTTAGGAAACCGGTCACAAACAGTGAAACTAGGAGCCTTCACTTCGGAAACTCGGGCAATCACTTATGGAGTCCCTCAAGGATCACCATTGTCACCAGTACTGTTCAACATTTACATCCGACCACTCTTCAAAATTATTAGCAAATTGGATCTGTGCTTCCACTCATACGCGGACGACACTCAACTGTACTTCCGGATCACCGGACAAAAAGACCAATACCAGGAACTAGGAAAATGTCTCACATTGATAGATGACTGGATGACCACTAGCTCCCTCAAACTAAATGGATCAAAAACAGAATTACTGCTCCTCGACGCAAACTCAAGGAAAAAGACGAAGACCCCTTGGACACCACCAACCATCTTGGGACAGACCATCCTTCCAAGCAACAAAGCCAAAAGCCTCGGAGTAATCTTTGATTCAGAGATGACAATGGAGGCACAAACAGGATCCGTAATCAGCGGATCCCACCATCTCCTTCGCATGCTACGCAGACTCATCCCCTTCATCCCGGAAAAGGAAAAAGCGGTAGTAGTAGGAACGATCATCAATTCACGGCTCGACTACGCAAACTCACTCTACATAGGATTACCGGATTACCAGATTGCGCGCCTTCAAATTGTCCAAAACACAGCAGCAAGAATAGTCACCGGAAAGAAACCCTGGGAATCCATCTCCCCATCCCTAAGGATGCTCCATTGGCTCAAGGTAAAAGACAGGATCACATTCAAGACCCTCTGCCTCACCCACAAATGTACACAAGGAAATGCGCCTCAATACCTTTGTGAGAAAATAGAAAAATACATACCGAATCGCAGACTTCGATCAACAAACCAAAATCGCCTTCTCATCCCCAAAGCCCGCTACAAATCGAAGGGAGAACGAAGATTCGCAGTACAGGGACCCCGGCTATGGAATGCTCTACCAAACAACATCCGCATGGAAGAAAACCATCAGGCCTTCAGGAAAAAACTCAAGACCCACCTCTTCTAATACATGGCATCCCAACATGAGCAGTCAAGCGCCTCGAGGCGATTCAGTTCGCAGTTGCAGCGCTATACAAATCATTCATTCATTCATACACTCATCCTTACACTTTTACCACCTATCGCTAGAGTGGTCGCTAGCGCTTTGTGGGGATAAGTAACCCCTGGATGATGTGTTCTAGGTCAGCTGCATTTAGATTGATCCTCCATAGAGAGGGAGAGAAATAACAGAGGGGGGGGCTCCCATAGTGTAAAACCATAATTTATTAAAACAGATAATAGTACAATTATGATAAACTCACATTGTATGGTGCCTATGCCTGGCACCCGGTGCAATCAGCATGTGTAATCAGAATAGGGAAATCCGGCTCAGTCTCCATTGGAACGCCGCTTGTTGGCGGTGAGGCTCAGTTCCCTGTGTTTGATTTCCGGGCGGATGTGTGGTCGCGATGATGCGATCAAGCCTCAACACGTTTCAGCCAATAGGAACGGTCATCATCAGGAAGCTCTGAGCTCACATATACATATGTGTACATATGAGTACATATGTGCATGTTGCACTTGTGTTAAAAAGTATCCTGTTCTCTTTGAATTGCTTCCTTTGTGTAAAATCTCTGGTGATCCTGCCAGTCCTCCTGCTTTCCTATTTCAAACCAGGCATGAGAGCACATCCATCTCAGTGTGGTCAGTCTTCTGGCTGTGCTGGGAGAACAGTTTTCCTGTCCTCCAATGATCAGACTAGTGCTCAGTGATCAGTGTGCTGCCATTTCTCCACCCCTAGCTCTTTAAGCCCTTTATGCAGCTGAGAACCGAGGTTATGTGATTATTTATTTAACCACTTCAGCCTTGGAAGGATTTGGCCCCTGACCAGGCCATTTTTGTGATACGGCACTGCATCGCTTTAACTGACAATTGTACGGTCATACGACGTTGTACCCAAACAAAATTGATGTAATTTTTTCCCCACAAATAGAGCTTTCTTTTGGTGGTATTTGATCACCTCTGCGGTTTTTATTTGTTGCGCTATAAACAAAAAAAGAACACTTTATTTTTTACTTTTTGCTATAATAAATATCCCCCAAAAAAATTTAAAAATCTAATTTCTTCATCAGTTTAGGCCGATATGTATTCTTCTACATATTTTGGTAAAAAAAATCGCAATAAGCGTATATTTATTGGTTTGCGCAAAAGTTATACCGTCTACAAAATAGGGGTAAATTTATGTCATTTTAAATTTTTACATTTTTTTTACTAGTAATGGCGGCGATCTGCGATTTTTATCAGGACTGCGACATTGCAGCGGACAGATCGGACACTTTTTACACTTTTTTGGGACCATTGAGAGTTATACAGCGATCAGAGCTAAAACTAACCACTGATTACTGTATAAATGTCACTGGCAGGGAAGGGATTAACACTAGGGGGCGATCAATGGGGTTACGTGTGTTCCCTGGGTGTGTTTCTAAGTGTAGGGGGTTTTCGACTGACTGGGGGAGAAGACATATCGTTGTTCCTACTTAGTAGGAACGCAGGATCTATCTATACCCGACTGAAAGAACTGGGCTTTGTGTGTTTACACACACAGATCTCCGTTCTCTTTCTGTCAGGGTGCCCAGCCGACAACAGTATAACTGCGGCGGCTGGTCGGCAAGTGGTTAAAAAAAGGTATTTGATCATTCTTATATACAGTGGTGTGAAAAAGTGTTTGCCCCCTTCCTCATTTCCTGTTCCTTTGCATGTTTGTCACACTTAAGTGTTTCGGAACATCAAACCAATTTAAACAATAGTCAAGGACAACACAAGTAAACACAAAATGCAATTTGTAAATGAAGGTGTTTATTATTAAAGGTGAAAAAAAATCCAAACCATCATGGCCCTGTGTGAAAAAGTGATTGCCCCCCTTGTTAAAACATACTATAACTGTGGTTGTCCACACCTGAGTTCAATTTCTCTAGCCACACCCAGGCCTGATTATTGCCACACCTGTTCACAATCAAGGCATCACTTAAATAGGAGCTGCTTGACACAGTAAGGTCCACCAGAAGATCCTTAAAAGCTACACATCATGCCGAGACCCAAAGAAATTCAGGAACAATTGAGAAAGAAAGTAATTGAGATCTATCAGTCTGGAAAGGGTTATAAAGCCATTTCCAAAGCTTTGGGAATCCAGCGAACCACAGTGAGAGCCATTATCCACAAATGGCGAAGACATGGAACAGTGGTGAACCTTCCCAGGAGTGGCCGGCCGCCCAAAATTACCCCAAGAGCGCAGCGACGACTCATCCAAGAGGTCACAAAAGACCCCACAACAACTGCAGGCCTCACTTGCCTCAGTTAAGGTCAGCGTTCATGCCTCAACCATCAGGAAAAGACTGGGCAAAAATGGCCTGCATGGCAGAGTTCCAAGGAGAAAACCACTGCTGAGCAAAAAGAACATCAAAGCTCGTCTCAATTTCTCCACAACACATCTTGATGATCCCCAAGACTTTTGGGACAACATTCTGTGGACCGATGAGACAAAAGTGGAACTCTTTGGAAGGTGTGTGTCCAAGTATATCTGGCGTAGAAGGAACACTGCATTTCAGAAAAAGAACATTATACCAACAGTAAAATATGGTGGTGGTAGTGTGATGGTCTGGGCTGTTTTGCTGCTTCAGGACCTGGAAGACTTGCCGTGATAAAAGGAACTATGAATTCTGCTGTCTACCAAGAGATCCTGAAGGAGAATGTCCGACCATCTGTTCGTGTACTCAAGCTGAAACGAACTTGGGTTCTGCAGCAGGACAATGATCCTAAACACACCAGCAAGTCCACCACCGAATGGCTGAAGAAAAACAAAATGAAGACTTTGGAGTGGCCTAGCCAAAGTCCTGACCTGAATCCTATTGAGATGTTGTGGTATGACCTTAAAAAGGCCGTTCATGCTCGAAAACCCTCTAATGTAACTGAATTAGGACAATTCTGCAAAGATGAGTGGGCCAAAATTCCTCCAGGACGCTGTAAAAGCCTCATTGCACGTTATCGCAAACGCTTGGTTGCAGTTGTTGCTGCTAAGGGTGGCCCAACCAGTTATTAGGTTTAGGGGGCAATCACTTTTTCACACAGGGCCATGATGGTTTGGATTTTTTTTCACCTTTAATAATAAACACCTTCATTTACAAATTGCATTTTGTGTTTACTTGTGTTGTCCTTGACTATTGTTTAAATTGGTTTGATGTTCCGAAACACTTAAGTGTGACAAACATGCAAAGGAACAGGAAATGAGGAAGGGGGCAAACACTTTTTCACACCACTGTAAATATACATTGTATATACACAAATGCTTTGCCTGCCATTTCTATTTTAAACTGAATGGGTTGTTTTACAAGGAAAGGGGTCCCATTCTTTAAACTGTTGTTAACCCCTTCCTGACCACATGTTGCAGCCCTTTAACTGGGTATTTAGACGGAGGGGTGGGGTAGACTTCCCGGTTACGTGACCACTGTGATTGGCTGTCATAGTGTCACGGCTCCTAATCATAGTTAGAGACCAGGAGCTGGTGGGGACAGCTTGGTCGCTTTGTTGGGAGCATGCACAGAAACCTCAGCCTCCATGGATGCATATGTGTGGCGTGTGGGTGCTAAGGTTTACCCTCCCCGCTGTCGCACATATGCGTTACGTGATCGGTAAAAGGTTAAACATTAATTTACCTAATTTTCATGTTACGGAAGAAGTATTAAATGTATTCTCAAATAAAAATGTAAATTTTGGGAGATTCCCAAAGTCATATAAAATAAAGCAGGTATTTATGGTGATATTTCTAAGACAGAGCGTGCTTTCTGACACTCATCCCACAGAGAAAAACTTCTGCTGTCCTATTCCATGCTTTTGTCTACAACTGCAACTTCCATAGTACAGTAGGCTAGAGAGCAAAGATATTTCTGTATAACTGTAAGTACTTCTAAAGAAAATTTATAGTTTTTTTGTATATTTTTTACCACTTGCTGACCAGGTCTTTTCTGGAACTTTTTGATTACAAGTTTAAATTAGTATTTTTTTCCTGGAAAATTACTTAGAACCCCCAAACATTATTTACCCTCTCTATCCCTGCGATAAAGGGTATACCCTTGAATAGTTGCCAGCCAATCATGAGAGCTGTTGAACCAAGTCTCTGAAATTCCCACAAAATCCAAATTCTCTTCGTACAACAGTATCTCTAGTTCACTCATCTTGTCTGCCAGGCTCCTGGCATTGGTGAACATGCCATGCAACTAGGACTCGTTAATATACTTACCTTGGGTTTATGTGATTTAGTCACCCTACCACTAATGCCCCCAATACTACCCTCTGCACTAAGTTCCATGCTGACTATCTCTACCCCTGGACCCTCCCCCCGTCACCTAGTTTAAAAACCCCTCTAACTTTTTGGCCATCTTTACTCCCAGTCTATCACCTTTACCCTCAGCTTCTTTAGCAAGGCAGTGGTTGTCTTGGAGGTGTGTGAATATAAAGTCTATTCTAAATGCAGAGTATATATATTGTCAGGACCTGGCAGTGCCGGGACAAGGTCATTCGGTGCCCAGGGCGAAGATGAAAAACTGCGCCCCCCCCCCGATGTGAAAAGTTACAACGCCTACAGACAATGGGATCTATACTAATGCATCAGTGACAATGCATTAACCCCCTTCCTGCTGCATATTACCAATACCATTGCTAATTAAGCAAACTCCCCTCAGAGACTGCAGACATGATATAAGACAAGAGATGGTTAGAGACTGAGGACATCATACTAAAGATGGTCAGAGACTGCAGACATGATACAAGAGATCAATGCAGCCTCAACAGTCCCCATCAAATGCAGCCTCTGCAGTGCCCATCAATGCAGCCTCACTGTGCCCATCAAATGCAGCCTCACTGTGCCCATCAATGCCGCCTCACTGTGCCCATAATCCAGCCTCACTGTGCCCATCAATGCCGCCTCACTGTGCCCATCAATGCCACCTCACTGTGCCCAGAATCGCAGCCTCTCTGTGCCCAGAATTGCAGCCTCTCTGTGCCCAGAATCGCAGCCTCTCTGTGCCCATAGTTGCAGCCTCTCTGTGCCCAGAATCGCAGCCTCACTGTGCCCATCAATGCCGCCTCACTGTGCCCAGAATCGCAGCCTCTCTGTGCCCATAATTGCAGTCTCTCTGTGCCCAGAATCGCGCCTCACTAAAGGGTTCACAAATGTGAAAGTTAGACACATTTTGAAGACTGCAGCAAGCCATAATGACATTCAAATGTGTTCCCTTATTTTTTCTTTTTGTTTTGTTTTGTCTGTGGCACAGTTTTCATTGTTATTTGTATGCACCTTTTTTGGTGCCCTAGGCAAATAATGTGCTTTCCTAACGCAATGCACTTTAAAGCACCCCAGTGGTACGAATGGATTCTTACAGTTTACACTTTAATGGTCAGTGCGGCCTGGGTGTACATTATATCCTCCCTATATGCCATCCCCTGGTTTCTGCATAAATAATTACTGTATACTTGTTTACCTAAGATTAGGATGGCAAACTATTTTTACAGCATGGCTGCATACATCAAGCTGTATGTGGAAAATTCAGCACTGAGTCAGTAAAGCATGCCAGATCAGATCATCCCCCGTGGATCTGACATGGAGCCCTCTCCCCAACTGCTACCAGTTGAGCCGGTTACATGCTCTGACGCTGAGAGCCTGCACGGGACCCAGCTGCCATATCCACCACCATCAACACTGAGAGATGCAGACCTGATGACCTGCTTTAAAACTTTGCTCCAGGGCGAGTGTGTGTTCAGGGGCGCCGTAACAACGTCCCGCCCCCTTAGACCGGCCAGTGTGATAGGCGGAACACTTATTGAATCTGCTATCACACGAGCCGGTCTAGGGAGCGGACCTTGTTACGGCGCCCGGCGAACACATGCACAAATCCAGCTCCCTGATACACAGCGCTCGTGGCACTGTGTGACAAAAACAGGAGGAGAAGGAGGTGGAAGGGGAGCGCTGCAGCCACAGTATCAAATCGGCCCCAGGACAGGCGGCCTGTAGTGTGGCTTCTACTGCGCCTACAAAAAATTGTCTTCTACTGCGCCCCCCTTCCTCCAAAAAATTGTCCCGCCCAGGGCATCCGCCCCTTCTACCCACCCCTTGTACCGGCCCTGGATATGTTGCTATGGGCATTTGTATAGTGACTTTCTTGCAATAATATAGAGTTTTTAGATTTAGTAACAGCATGTCCACAGAAGGCCTCTTCCCCCTCCATTGATATGTAAATAAACCAGATAGAAGATGAGCAGAGGAGTTGGTGTTTACAGGAAGTGGGGGGGAGTGGGGGGAGGGGCATGGGAGGGTTTGAAAGAGACATGTGTTTTGGGACAGAGGAGAGTGGTGTTTGGAGGACAAAGAGAACACACATGGCTTCCAGGAACTGGATAACGTTGGAGACGCTTTTGTGAGTTGGACTTTGAACAAGGAACTTCCCAGGACATCTTAACCCCTAAGTTGAGTAATTGTTTAGTTTACTTAATGTGTACATATTATACATGCTTATATGTGAAGCTATAAGTTGTATTGTATTGTTCATCCTACAGTTTGTATGTGCAGATTTTTCCCTGTTTAGTAAAGCATTAATACACTTCAGAAGTCTAGTCTTCCTTGGTTTTACCACAAGAACCTAATAGATAAACGCAGGCATAACATTTGGGGGCTCGGCCGTTATTTGTGCTAAAATTTCAACTGAAGCAGACCTGTTTTATATTGTGTGTTTTGTTGCTTGTGCTGGGGGAAAAATGCTGCGTACACTGTTTAGGAGGAGTAAGGCTGCAAAGATTTCTGGTGTCCAGGAGGACTTGAAGGCGTGCACCCTTCCTATCTGGGCCAGAAATAGTCAGTGGATGCCTGTTGCAAAGGAGCTAGCTAGATATGCGTCTCCTTTGAACAGAGCTTGGGGGGATGGAGTCTGTGATCTTTCCTCAGATTTTAGTCTCAAAAGTTTTGGGTTCAGTAAGGGAGAGATGCGGGCAGTTGCTGTGTTTGGTTTGCACTTCCTGCATGCTCTACATATTGAATCTGAAAAGAGGGAAAAGGCGGAATTAGAAAGAGATTTACTGAAGGAGCAGCTTGCAGTGGCATCCAAGTGTTTGGAAGAAACTGCAAGCAAGGAAAAAGATTTAGAAAGGAGGGTAATCAAAGTTAAACCTGCAGTGGCTTTGAAGTGTGTTCAAACCCCTGTAGGCCGAGCTGAAGATTTGAATGAGCGGTGTGCAGCCCTCATGACCAAGTCTAATGATGCCCTAACAAAGGACAAAGGCCCAAAGCCTGTAAGCAGAAGTAGGACATGTGCCACTGTTACTTCTCATAACCGGGAAGCAGAGGATTTGATCAGCTCAAATGACCGAGTTGAGTCAGATACAAGGAAGGCAAGGCCTATGATCTCCAGGAGACACATGTGGATTGATTTACTTAAGGTGGGGGTCCCTAGAGAGGAAATAGATGGGATTCCTACACCAGCCTTGTTTAAGAAGTGGAAGCAAATGGTTGGGAATGGTAGATTCAGTCACATTAAGTGTTTCTGTTGCCATAAAATGGGGCATTTTGCAAAAATGTGCCATGCTGTGAAGACTGAACAACAGCAGGCCTGTGTGCTTCCCAGGACAGCACGGAGAGACATGCAAGTTTATTCGTTACGTTGGAAGTCAATGCCTTTCCGTGAAAGTGTTTCAAGGCAACAGTGGGCACCCTACAATAGTTTTGCAGTTAGAAATGGGCAGATAGAGAAATGTGAGCAGTAAGCTATGTTTTTTTTGGCACAGTTGGAAGGAACATATAATCTGCTTTGTCTCTTACTCTTTTCAGGTATTGAGCATCGAGAGGTGGAGCAGGCAGAGCAGATGACCATGCTGGATGGGAGGAGACAGACCAGAAGAGAGCCTGAGGAAAGGTGGCTGAATTGGAGTGGACTTCCATCTGAGCATTTTCCTTATGACCAAGAAGAAAAGAGACTTTTCATCTGGGACTTTCTTTACAAACTGCCAAAAGACATTGTTAACCCTGCTCAAAAGTCAGCCTTCCAGGGACAAACCAATCGTCTGACCGCCCACAAGATGGGGGTCGAAAGGGAATTTGTTCCTCCCATTTATACGGGGGGTTTATTTTGCCCTTTCCTGGACAAAAGGCTTTAAGAAGTTTCCTATATTATCCTATAAAGTCAAGAGGTGGTATGTGTTGCTATGGGCATTTGTATAGTGACTTTATTGCAATAATATAGAGTTTTAGATTTAGTAACAGCATGTCCACAGAAGGCCTCTTCCCCCTCCATTGATATGTAAATAAACCAGATAGAAGATGAGCAGAGGAAGTTGGTGTTTACAGGAAGTGGGTGGGAGGGGCATGGGAGGGTTTGAAAGAGACATGTGTTTTGGGACAGAGGAGAGTGGTGTTTGGAGGACAAAGAGAACACACATGGCTTCCAGGAGCTGGATAACGTTGGAGACGCTTTTGTGAGCTGGACTTTGAACAAGGAACTTCCCAGGACATCTTAACCCCTAAGTTGAGTAATTGTTTAGTTTACTTAATGTGTACATATTATACATGCTTATATGTGAAGCTATAAGTTTGTTTTGTTGTATTGTATTGTTCATCCTACAGTTTGTATGTGCAGATTTTTCCCTGTTTAGTAAAGCATTGATACACTTCAGAAGTCTAGGCTTCCTTGGTTTTACCACAAGAACTTAATAGATAAACGCAGGCATGAAAAAAAAAACATTTTTCTTTGTTTCTGTGATACAATTTAGGAAATTATTGATTTTTCTTCATAAATTTTGGCCACAATTTATACTGCCACATATCTTTGGTAAAAATAACCCAAATTAGTGGAAATTATTTGGTCTTTGTGAAAGTTACAGACTCTACAATCTGTGGTGCGAATTATACAAAATTCATCACATCTGATGTACTGGTGACCGATCTCATTTCTTGTGACCCGAACAAGCCAGGAAAGTACAAATACCCCCCAAATGACCCCTTTTTTGAAAGTAGACATTCCAAGGTATTTCGTAAGAGGCATGGTGAGCTTTTTGATGTTGTCATTTTTTCCCACAATTCTTTGCAAAATGAATTATTTTTTTATTTTTTATTTTTTTTCTACAAAATTGTCATTGTAATAGGTTATTTCTCTCACATGGCATGTGTTTACCACAAATGACACCCAAAAATAAATTCTGCTACTCCTCCTGAGTATTACGATACCACATATGTGGGACTTTTCCACAGCCTGGCCACATAGAGAGGCCCAACATGCAGGGAGTGCCATCGCGTGTTCTAGGAGCATAAATTACACATCTAAATTGTTGACTACCTATTACACTTTTGAAGGCCCTGGAGCACCAGGACAATGACACGTGACACTGACGTGGCACTGATGACACTGACGTGGCACTGATGACACTGACGTGGCACTGATGACACGTGACACTGACGTGGCACTGATGACACGTGGCACTGATGACACGTGGCACTGATGACAGATGTACTAATACGGGGCACTGATGACACGTGACACTGATGACAGATGGCACTGAGAGATGGCACTCATACATGGCACTGATATCACGTGGCACTAATATGTGGCACTGATGCGAGATGGCACTAATACGTGGCACTGATGACAGACGGCACTAATACGTGGCACTGATGACACATGACACTGATGACAGATGGCACTGATACGTGGCATTGATGACAGGTGACACTGATAACAGATGGCACGTGACACTGACAGGTGGCACTGATGACAGATGGCACTGACTACAGATGGCACTGACTACAGATGGCACTGGGGATGGCACTGGCAGATGGCACTAGGGATGGCACTGGGGATGGCACTGGGGATGGCACTGGGGATGGCACTGGCAGATGGCACTGGGGATGGCACTGGGGATGGCACTGGGGATGGCACTGGGGATGGCACTGGGGATGGCACTGGAGATGGCACTGGAGATGGCACTGGCGGATGGCACTGGGGATGGCACTAGGGATGGCACTGGGGATGGCACTGGGGATGGCACTGGGGATGTCATTGGGCACTGGGGATGTCATTGGGCACAGATGACATTGGGGACAGATTGCAGTGGTGGCAGTGGGCACAGATGGCATTTTATTTTTTTTATTTTTTTTGTAAAACACTTACGGCGCTGCAGCCGTTCATCTCCCCCTCCTCACACGCTGTCTCTGTGTGAGGAGGAGGAGCGGCGCTGAGAGATGATCTCATATGTTTACATATGAGATCATCTCTCATTGGCCAGGGCGATCGCGCTGTAAACGGCTGCTGTTATTGGCCGTTTACAGCGATCTGTGATTGGCCGTGTCCGAGGGACACGGCCAACACAGAATTTCCCTGCTGCGCGCTCGTGAGCGCGCACAGGGAACGAGGAAAGGGGAGGCCGTCATATGACGGCCTCCCGGGATTTGGCATCCGCGCTGTGGCCGTCATTCGGCTACGGCCGGATGCGAAGTGGTTAATGCAGCCTTCTTCTTTAGAATGCTAGAAGAATGAAGTTGTTTCGCTGCTCATATTCACACAGAGTTCTTACAAACTTCTTTCTTTATAATTTCTCGTGATCTCTTTTTTCGTCAGATCTCCATAATACTTTTTATTTTTATTTTTTATTTTTTTTATCAAGATCTGCATTTTTTTTTTTAGTGCTCTCCATAATATTATTTCTCGTTTTGTGTGTCAAGTTACCACAACACCATTATTATCTTGTATTTTTTAACCTCAAGGAGGTTGGTTGGTGTCCCTTGTTAATTTGACCTTGTATTTTAGAAATGTACTTGCCTACTCACAAACAAACTGTCCTTTTTGAAGTAAAACACATAGGCAAGTATTTGTGAAAAATAAATAGACATTTATTTTGGGTCATAACAAAATAAAGAGGAAGGCAACGCTGGAGAAACTGGTGAAATTTGCGAAGCCTTTGTACCCCAGGGCACACATCTATTATTTTACAGTCAAAATTGGTGGCCTGAGGAGTTTTGCCAGACCAGACTGAACCCAGGCCATCACTCTCTTGTCTTCCTTACACGCTTCCTTCCAGGCTGTGGCTCTGGTGTTGGAGGTATGGCAGGAGGTGGAGGAGGAGGAGGAGGACCTGGAGGAGGAGGAGGAACATGGTTCAACTCACAAATGTGGCTTTGGCTTGTAAGTTCGTCCCTCAACCTCTTATTCAGGGCTTGCAAGATCACTTCCTCACATAAGAGGCGTTGGCCCTCCTCCATTTCCAGCATTTTGCAGGCTGTCATGTAGGCATAGTCCTCTTGAACACTGGGGGGAGGGGGGGTTTCTGAGGGCCGCAGTAGCCTTCAGAAATAGGCCAATTACTGCCTCCTTCAGGTTACTCCTCTTTTGTGGAAGGCCGAGGGGAGTGACCTGGGATTCGGGTAGGCTACTGGGCACAGCCACCTTCTGGCTGCCACTTACCCCTGCCACCTTCTGGCTGCCACTTTCCACGGCCTCCTCCTAGCTGAGGCTTGTGTATGAAAAAGGGACATAGTTTTCGTTTTTGGTTCATCAATCACACACAATTTCCAGCTCATGACTGTTGCAAATTGAATTTAATAAATGGAAAAGACTATCATTCTTACCCCAGCATTTTTCATTCTTGAAGACTGGAGAGTGCTGGCCTGGGTTCAGTCTGGCCTGCCAGAAAATGCAGTCTGTCATAGTACCACAGCCTGGGTACATAAATGTCATCTGCTGCAGCTCCTGACCTCAGGGAATCCTGGACCTTCTTGAGCTCCCTAATATAAGTGCTCCTCATGCCACCAATTAGGGCCTTCAAATAGGGGATGTATGCCTTGGGGATCACCGACTTCACAAATTCCAGCAATTGATCCAGCTCTGCTTTCCTCTTTGGTTTATTGTTATAAAAGGGGTGGTTTACCTACCACAGACAGGGCAGCTCCCTGTACTTATCAATGAATATGGGGATAAAGTCCTCATCGTTGAATAGATCCATTTTCTCTGCAAGACACAACGCAAGACACAACACAAGACAAACCCTAATGTCAGGCGAAACTCTCCTAATCTTGACCCAATATAGGCCTCAATCTATAAGCAGTATAGGCCACTGATGCACCAACTTAAAATTGTACCTTCGTTATAACGATCGTCGCTTCCGTTACTTTAAGCTCACAGATCGTAAGTACGATGCACACGTGTTCCACTTTATATACACTGTGCATGCGTGAAACTCCGCCCGCCCCTGGCGTTCTTTCTAGTCTATTCCCCGCCCCTTGTCTTTCGGCACAGTGGGAGAGTAAATGGCGGAGAGACAGCCAGCTGCATGCAGAGGAGAGCAGCAAAGACAAAAGGCCGGAGCCCCGAACCTCCCGATCCTGGAGGAGATTGAAGGCCTCAATTATGGAATTTAGGGATGGTGGAGACTGTGGACATCTTCAAGAGGGTCGACTATGATGGGAAGTATGGACCGTACCCAAACCCAAATGTGAGAAAGGCTAAGATCATACCTAAAGTTGTGAAGAGTCTGCACAGGAATTTTGGGGTACAGCGATCCAAGGATCAACTGAGGAAACGATGGTCAGACCTCAAATTGAGGGAGCACGATCAGTACAGAAGAATAAAGAGAGTGCTGCAAAAAAAAGTAAGTATTTTGTTGTGTGTTCCTATTTTTCTTCTTAACGTTTGTGCTGCTCCATGTGCTTTTCTTTACTGTTGTACATTTTAAAATTGCAACTTTCATGTTCATGGCCACAGTAATCGGTCGTAGGAAACATCATTCGTTCGCCGACTTATAAGAAATTTTAGGCAGATACAGGTTAACTACATTTGTTCATGCCTATTTGTATTAAAATAAATTTGTTGTCTAGATGGGTTTGTAACTAGAATGAAATGCAAACTTGATGCAGTGCAAGTAGAGGACACTCAGCAGCTGTTTACACATCTGGATGCAGAAGCACTAGTGTGGGACACCAGAATAAACTTTTTAGGGTATCCCACACAGGTGCTCCAGTGGGTACTAGGGGTGTCTCTATGTGTAAAAATTGTACAAAAAAGGGAAGTATTCCAGCTTTGGAAATGAAATGAAAATGTCTTCAGCTTGGAACTCTGCCAAAACAGACAATTGTATGACACTTCCAAGCAATGTTTCATATTCCTATTTCTGCCCTACAAAATCTGTGTGCTAAGTATACTTTTTTTTTTTTTTTTATTCACATAGGGGAGAAAAAACTCGGAACGTCTGAGGACACCAGGGACCCCCCACCTCCGAAAGAAGGGGAAGTCACCAAACCACAAGCAAAGGATGAGGAGGGAGAGGTTTTGGAAGTGTGCAAAATTGTCATCACAACAGG
>CM053026.1:105796830-105824521 GCA_028564925.1 Lithobates sylvaticus | reverse complement strand
CCATTTTTTTTTTTTTTGGCTGGGGGTCCCCCTTAATATCCATCCCAGACCTGAAGGGCCTGGTTATTGAATTTGGGGGGACCCCTACGCATTTTTTTATCAATGACTTCAATGAATGACAGTTCTCTGTATTACGGATCCAACAATTCATTTGCCGGCAATAGCTGCGACTCGATTTTAAATAGTTTTTTTTTCCTGCAAAAATGACACTGCAAGAAACAGTTCCCTATATTAGATATACTGAATCTCGAATCATTCGAAGCATTCGTTATATCCGCTATTATAATTTCTTACATATTAGTTGAAATTACATATTTGTTAGTTGTTGCATTCGAATTGTTCTCTTTATTATGGGAATCGGCAATTAGCCGCGAGTGATTTTAAATGTCTTTTTTTCCTGCAAAAATGACACATTGTACAGAGAGAGTTCTAAACACGGGAAACCTGCGCCCTTCATAGGCATACTATAGAGTATATAGTATATAGAAGGGCGCAGGTTTCCGTGTTTAGAACTCTCTCTGTACAATGTGTCATTTTTGCAGGAAAAAAAGACATTTAAAATCACTCGCGGCTAATTGCCGATTCCCGCAATACAGAGAACAATTCGAATGTTGTATTGTAACTAACAAATATGTAATTTCAACTAACATGAAAGAAATTATAATAGCGGATATAACGAATGCTTCGAATGATTCGAGATTCAGTATATCTAATATAGAGAACTGTTTCTTGCAGTGTCATTTTTGCAGGAAAAAAAAAACTATTTAAAATCACGAGTCGCAGCTATTTGCCGGCAAATGAATTGTTGGATCTGTAATACAGAGAACTGTCATTCATTGAAGTCATTGATAAAAAAATGTGTAGGGGTCCCCCCAAATTCAATAACCAGGCCCTTCAGGTCTGGGATGGATATTAAGGGGGACCCCATCAAAAAAAAAAAAAAAAATGGCGTAGGGTCCCCCTCAAAATCCATACCAGACCCTTGAGGTCTGGGATGGATTTTAAGGGGAACCCTAGCCCAAAAAAATGGCGTGGGGTCCCCCATAAAATCCATACCAGACCCTTATCCGAGCACGCAACCTGGCAGGCCGCAGGAAAGGAGGGGGGGACGAGAGCGGCCCCCCCTCCCGCCTGAACCGTACCAGGCCACATGCCCTCAACATTGGGAGGGTGCTTTGGGGTCCCCCCCAAAGCACCTTGTCCCCATGTTGATGAGGACAAGGGCCTCATCCCCACAACCCTGGCCGGTGGTTGTGGGGGTCTGCGGGCGGGGGGCTTATCGGAATCTGGAAGCCCCCTTTAACAAGGGGACCCCCAGATCCCGGCCCCCCCCCCTGTGTGAAATGGTAAGGGGGTACAAAAGTACCCCTACCATTTCACCAAAAAAGTGTCAAAAATGGTAAAAATGACAGGAGACAGTCTTTGACAATTCCTTTATTAAAATCTTCTTTCTTCTTTCTTCTGCTCTTCCTTCTTCATCTTCTCCTTCCGTCATCTTCTTCCATCGTCTTCTTCCTTCGATTCGCTTCTTCTTCCTCCGGTCTTCTCGTCCTTCTCGTCCGGCGTCGTCCTTCTCATCCGGCATCGTCGTCTCTTCTCGCAGGCCGCTCCTCGCAATGGGAGGCTCCCGCTCTGTGAGGCTTCGCTCCGGGTGACAGGTCTTGTATAACGAAGGCACCCGGTGACCCCGCCCCCCCTCTGACGTCATGGGGAAAGCCATAGGGAATTCCACATGACGTCCCCGTGCGTCAGAGGGGGCGGGGTCACCAGGTACCTTCGTTATAAAAGACCTGTCACCCGGAGCGGAGCCTCACAGAGCGGGAGCCTCCCATTGCGAGGAGCGGCCTGCGAGAAGAGACGACGATGCCGGACGAGAAGGACGACGCCGGACGAGAAGGACGAGAAGACCGGAGGAAGAAGAAGCGAATCGAAGGAAGAAGAAGATGGAAGAAGATGCCGGAAGGAGAAGATGAAGAAAGGAAGAAGGAAGAGCAGAAGAAAGAAGAAAGAAGATTTTAATAAAGGAATTGTCAAAGACTGTCTCCTGTCATTTTTACCATTTTTGACACTTTTTTGGTGAAATGGTAGGGGTACTTTTGTACCCCCTTACCATTTCACACAGGGGGGGGGGCGGGATCTGGGGGTCCCCTTGTTAAAGGGGGCTTCCAGATTCCGATAAGCCCCCCGCCCGCAGACCCCCACAACCACCGGCCAGGGTTGTGGGGATGAGGCCCTTGTCCTCATCAACATGGGGACAAGGTGCTTTGGGGGGGACCCCAAAGCACCCTCCCAATGTTGAGGGCATGTGGCCTGGTACGGTTCAGGCGGGAGGGGGGGCCGCTCTCGTCCCCCCCTCCTTTCCTGCGGCCTGCCAGGTTGCGTGCTCGGATAAAGGGTCTGGTATGGATTTTGAGGGGGACCCCACGCCATTTTTTTTTTTTTTTTGGCCGGGTTCCCCTTAAAATACAACCCAGACCTGAAGGGTCTGGTATGGATATTTGGGGGGGACCCCACGCCATTTTTTTTATTTTTTTTTGGCTGGGGTCCCCCTTAATATCCATACCAGACCTGAAGGGCCTGGTTATTGAATTTGGGGGGACCCCTACGCTTTTTTTTTTTCTGCAAAAATGACACTTTGTCATTCGAATTCATTCGTTATATCTGCTATAATAATTTCGTTCAAATTAGTTGAAATTCGATATTGGTAGTTGGATTTACTAACGATTCGTAACTATTCATAACCATTCGTAACGATTCGTAACTATTCATAACGATTCGTAACGATTCGTAACTTGAAATTGAAATTCGATATTTGTAGTTGGATTCGAATTGTTCTCTGTGTTATGAGAACCAACAATTCATTAGCCGCGTTAACGATTCGTAACGATTCGTAACGATTCGTAACTTTACTAACGATTCGTAAAAAAAAATTCGTATTCCGTACGGAATTCGTAAAAAAAAAAATTCGTACTACAGATTCGTAAATTCGTACGAATTTCGAAAAATTCGTACGAATTACGAATTCGTACGAAACGAATCGCACATGTCTAGTATTTCCCCCTCATTAGCTCCATATGTTTTCTATTTTAGGTCAATAAACTTGTATACCAAACTTTTTATGTCAATTGTAACATTTTTGGTGGTATTGTACATTGGTTCTGAATCCACCTCATGATTTTTAACATTTTTGCACAACTACCTGCTACGGCTTATATTTTTTTAATGCAGGGTCCTAATACATTTTGTTTCTGTTGTGTTCTAACAATGTTTAATGCTTGCGGTAATGTGATATAGGATATATGATGCTATTTAAATAAAGATAATATTGCAACATTTAAACACAGAGTATAAATGGTATCCATGTTTTTTTCTCTTTTAATTTTTCATGTACATATTTTTATTTTAAATAAATTTTTATTTAAAAAATGTAAAAACTATGCCCTGAGCATGTTCAAGAAAATCATATCCTTTTGTTAATATTAATGTACTTGTCTAGACATGCTGAAATAAAGAACACATTATAGTCACGAGTTAGAGGATTATAATACATAATCTATGCAGTCCAGACCTGCAGAGAGAGTTGACATATGTCCAATAAGTTTCTAGTACAATTTTTTTTACAAAGACAGATTGTAATCTGTGTTTAATCAGTGGAAAGTAAACAGACACAAAGAGCCAAGAATGAGCAATAGTCATTTCTGGAAACATAAAAAATGCGTGAAAATTTAGCTATGAGTATTAAATCATTGGGAATGCTACACGGACAGATGGGTGTCCTTCACCACTCTGGCTAATCTTGAAAATAGTTTACTTGTAGAACTATATTCCTCTTCTAGACTCAAATTGCTCTGCCCTTTTTCTTGTAGCTACCCCTCTTTTAGGAATGATGTATTCATTTGTACAAAATAAATGTACAAATATATTACCACGGTCATTTATTTTGCTATGCAAGTGGTCCTGTACCCTGTTAATACTGGACATTGGGTTTGATTTACTAAAGGCAAAAAGACTGTGCACTTTACAAAGTGCAGTTGCTACAGAGCTTAGTAAATTAGGTAAAGCTTCACTTTGCAAAGAATATCCAATCATGAGCAAGGAACATAAAACAAAACTGCAATTTTGCATGATTGGATGATGAAAGTCAGCAGAGCTTCTGCTCATTTACTAAGCTCTGGAGCAACTGATCTTGCAGAGTGCAGTGGGGTTGATTTACTAAAGACAAATCCACTCTGCACTACAAGTGCACTACAAGTGCACTTGAATGTGCACTGAAAGTGCACTTGGAAGTGCAGTCGCTGTAGATCTGAGGGGAAGATGAGAAATGAGGGGAAGCTCTGCTGATTTTATCATCCAATCATGTGCAAGCTAAAATCCGTTTTTTAATTTTCCTTGCATGTCCCCCTCAGATCTACAGCGACTGCACTTCCAAGTGCACTTTCAGTGCATTTTCAAGTGCACTTGCAGTGCACTTGTAATGCAAAGTGGATTTGCCTTTGTAAGGGTTAATTCTGCTTAGACGTCTGGATGATCAGTGACATACAGTGTGACACCTTAGACATCTTGTTTAAACTAGTTCATAGGTCATGGGATCCTGACGATTGATTTTGCCGGAAAGCAGAGTTTCACAACCAGTTCTTACCGGAAACCCACTTACCTGTGGCCATTGCGACAAACAAGGCCCTAAAACTAAGAGACATTTGTCTGTTAGCAATTTGTAGAATGTTCCAGTCTTGTTAACGCTTTCTCACCCTTCAATCCCCTCTTAAATCACAAAGTGATTTCACCATGATCACTTAATAGTCTCTGTGTGGGATCCTTTTGTTGCGTTGTATAATTACTGATACATTGAATACGCTTGAACAATATATATATAACAAGGATAAAAACCAGGCACATTAAAATTAACATTCCTGTCGGAACCAAGAGAAAATTGAACCAATAAAATCACTGAAACTTCCTAGTCCCTTAAAGGGGTTCCACCCATCTTTGGCAATATCTCTGGCTTCAGCTTGGAGATTTGACACCTCCTTTCGGTGTTTAGCAATTATATCATAATAATCGGGTATTTCAATACTGGTATTATGAATCCATTTGCAACATTCATAGTCCTCCGTTACTTTACAGAGTCCAGTCAGGGCAGCACTTATGGATTCAATGGCTACTTCATGCATATCTTTTGACCTTTATTTAAGGAATTTCCCAAGTTAAAGCACCAATCTGGAGAGTAGCTTCTACCAATTATCGGGAAGGAAATTGTGTTATTTGAATATATGGCTGATATATTGGTTATAGATACAGCAAAAGAAAGAGAAGCAAAAGATTGGTAAAGTCCCCTTGATCGTCTGTCTGGCTCCTCCCTTAGGAGCCTCTACTTTTACTATTTTCAAATCAGTCTCCCAAAGACTATTGCTTAATGTGCTTCCCAAAAGCACAGCAGTTTCCAATTAACCTCTCTATAATTTTACACTATACAAGGATGCGGTATTGTCAGAGCCAAGGCAAGAAGAACAGCGTCAACAAAATAGGCACAAATTCACTTACCTCAGATGATCACCGCATTTCACCCTCTGCCACCAGCACTGTAAGGGTTAATTCTGCTCAGTTCTTGGACAATCAGTGAGAATCTGTCGGAGCCCCAGAAACATTCAAATCAAGACAAAAGAGTTGTTTCAAAGAATGCTTAGTTTATTGACCGCATGACCTGACTTTATTTGCAAACTGGAACAAAAAGAGTCACGTGACACATATGGGGGGGAGGGTCAAGACATACAGAGTGACACCTTAGACATCTGGTTTCAAACTAGTTCATAGGTCATGGGATGCTGACGGTTGATTTTGTCTGAAAACAGAGTTTCACAACCAGTTTTTACCGAAATCCACTTAAAGTGGTTGTACACCCTGTACAACCACTTTTACCTACAGGTAAGCCTATATTAAAACTTACCTGTAGGTGCTTGAAATATCTCCTAAACCTCCATGGTTTAGGAGATATTTACTAAAAAGCTGCGCGCCGATGACTGCATCGTGCCGTTTCTAATAGGGGTCATGCCTTGACTGGCGGCTCCCGCGCGCATGCGCGCAAATGACGTCACGCGACTCCGGCGACTCCGGCCAGTCACAGCCGGAGTTCGCAGCCCCGAAAGGAAGGGGGTGAAGATGGGTGCTCCCTGCTAGTGGGGACAACGGAGACATTGCAGGCTTCGGTGTCAGGTAAGTCACACATAATGGGCTAGTATGCGATTCGTAGTAGCCCATTATGCTTTACCTTTGCAGGGAAATAAACCGGAAGTAAAGCCCACCAGGGTTTACTTCCTCTTTAACCTGTGGCCATTGCGACAAGACCCTAAAACAAAGACACATTTGTCTGTCAGCAATTTGAATGATTCAGTCTTGTTAACTCTTTCTCACCTTTCAGCCTTTAGTAAATAACCCCCCAGTATGTGCCTTTAGTAAATCCACCCCAAAGTAAGTTTACTTTATTTTCACTTTCAATACATTTTTTTTTTATATTTTTAAAGAACATCAGTAGCTGTAGAAAATTGCTTGCACAGTACAGAGTCAGGTAATGAAAAATCATCTTTAAACAATATAGGGCCATGGCCACATGCTTGAAAAATAACATGCTTACAATAAATAACATGCCCAGGATCCAGCAAACATATATATGAAATATCTAGGTTGAGAAATACTAACCTAACATTTCTTGTTCAAGATAAAGAAAAGAATATTTGTTCTAGTTAAGAAAGCTAAAACATATTTGCAACTTGAGGGTATTTTGCTTGTGGCTAAATGCCAGTTGCAGTGTAAGTTTAGAATAATTTTATGAGCTTGGTCCTTCTCAAGAAAAGGAAGAAGGTTGAAGGTATTGAAGAAAGAGATAGAGAAAGGAGGGGGACATGGAGAGTATGGGGTAAAGAGGGAGGATTTGGGCAGCATAGGGAAGACATGTAAGGATATCAGGGTTCACCTCATATACTAATTGAAGGAGGTTTAGATTGCCGTAATAAAGAGTGAGAGTGGTGTATCCATGGGGAGCATACTACAAGATTTTTTTTGTACCGTATTTATCAGCGTTTAACACGCACTTTTTTCCACCTTAAAATCAAGGGAAAATCGTGGGTGCGTGTTATACGCCGATCCCTGCCGATCCCCCGCTAATTGTTCTGCAACGAGCGAGCGGAGCCGAGATACAGAAAGCCGAGAGTACTTCGGCTATTCTCGGCTCCTCTCAAATCTGCGCCAAATTTAAAATAGGGAAAAGCTGAAGAGACTGGCAAGCTGCAAATGCACTGGGCAAGGCTGCAAAGGCACTGGGCAAGGCTGCAGATGGACACCGGGCAAGGTTACAATGATGGACAAGGCTGCAGATGGACACTGGGCTAGGCTGCAATGATGGACAAGGCTGCAGATGGACACTGATAAAGCTGCATTGATGGGCATTCAAATGTAAGTTTTTTTCCTTAAACTTCCCTCTTAAAAGTTTTTTCCTTAAAAATCCCTCCTAACCCACCGGCGCGTGTTATACGCCAATAAATACGGTAAGTGGAAAACAAAAAGAAGCTAAATCAAGGGCTACTCCAAATAGTACCCTAAAGCATCAATGGTGATGGGGACTATTACGGTACCCAGATATAACAATAGAGGTTGTAAAAATATATAACATTTATTAAACACATATTAAAGACAATACAAAAATACGCAACAAAACATTACAGTAATTGTTGAGTAGATCTTATATAAAATATTGTAGGGTTTACAGGTTTACACAAGGCCCCACAGGTAAGTGGGGACACGTTGATGTGGGGTTTGACGTATTCCTCGACCAGTTTTGCGACTAATGCCGCTTCCTCAAGAGGCATCACCCATAACATCTATAGAAAAACATTGTTTTTAAATCATCATGTATTAGTTCAACAATACAACAGACAATTAGTGATACAACATATCTTGGAGTATTTACATAAAGACCTGTCTGACTAATGACTTTTGTAAGTGTTGGAAAGAATACTGGTACGTTTCTTCTTAATAAAGAACGTATCTATGAACTGAAACTATGTGTGAATTGTTTCTTACAAACTTTTGCTATAGCTTGTTTGGCAGCTAGTAATACATACAGTAAGTGGCTATTTGAATTGGGTTTTGGTAAGAGCTGGAGGTTTGGGATGTAAGAGTGTAAACCAGGAATCTCTTGGAAAGGGGTAATTAAACAGGGTCTGCAAAAGCTTAAAGCAGACCTCTCTTAGAAACTTGAGTAAACCCACGCAGGCACAGGTAGAACATGCAAACTCCAGGCAGGTATTTTTGTGGTTGGGATTTGAACCAGTGACCCTTTTGCTGCTGGGCGAAGGTGCTAACCACTACACCACTGTGCCACCCACATTTCAAATCCTCAGCCATCCTGTGGATGCAGCGTCATCCAGCTGAAATCCTCTCATGCTCGGCCACAACTCTATCCTGCGCTGTTGAAATATAAATACTTGTGTGAGAGAGTGAGCAATCCAATGGGAAATCCAGGGCCCCAGCACCATCTGAATGTACTTAAACCCACTGGCCAGTGGTTCAGGTAATGTTCTCTTTAACTATCAGTCAGGTCACCTTGATAGCTTACTGTATTTTGTAAAATATTTATATATTATGTTTTGCTTTAGATGCCTAATTTAGTTGTATTACCATTGTATTATCATTGTTGGTTGCTTTACTTATTTCTTCCCTGCAGGACTTTTGCCTGTTCGTTAAAGCATGTGCCATTTTTAGTTAAAGTGACAAGAAAGAAAGCTGCTAGTGGGTATGTAGTGCCAACTCCAAGATGTGCCTACACATGCCTGAGGTAGCTCTCAATTATTTCTGCTATGGCCACATGCTAATTGCTCTGAACAGGCAAAAGCTCCAGTACTTCCAGAGCTTGCATACACCCTACTCCTCTCAGACACATTCCTATTGGGCAGAGAGGCAGCCAATAATAGCGATAAGCAAATGGGAACGTGGGGATGAGAGGGATTGGACAAGTTTTGACACTACTCTAAGCTTTAGAAAAGTCAACATTCTATCTTAGCAGAAATGAATGAGAGCTGCATGTATCTGCAACCCTAATGACAGGGTCACTTTAACTATGAAACTATCTAAATGTTCCTTATTCCTCGGGCATTGTACAGGGGACCACCTGTGACATACATCTTACAGAAAAAAAAACAGAAAAACAGAAAACGATCTAAAAATTTTTCTCTATTATAAAAGCTTCTTATTCGCTTTAGTTTTTTTCTACTTCCAGAGCCAGATAAATCACAAAGTACATTGATGTATTCTGTCCAGCATGAACCCATTCAATGAATCTGGCAGCATCAAGAATCAGCCATTTCTGCCATTTCCACAAGCAAAGAACAAAGATGACTTGGGAAAACAGAAGCATATGGGAGTTCTAGCAGAATAATCTTCTAAATAAATACAGTTGTACCTGAGATTCTCCTAATGAGATCAGGTTTCCAGAACATAATGATTCCCATCTACAAACCAGGTGCTTTGAGGGCATATTGTCATAGTAACCTTAAGTTATTCAGGCTCTATTAAACTCATTTCATTTATTTGATTAATTCATAACTTCTTTTTTTTACAGACTGGTAATTCGTGAAATTTTATCCAAGGAAAAGGAATTGTAAGTGTAGTGAGGTGGGTTTAGTTTTCCTCATTTACTCCCTTTTTATTAAATAAAACAGCAATTGTTAGTTAATTAGGGGATCTGCTCACCTAGGTTGAGCTTTGAACCAATTTAGTCATATCTAAACCCAATTTTTTTTTCCAGCAACCATCTACTTGCTGCTGGATGAAGCAATCTGCTCAGTAAAGACATTAAGGGCTCCTTTGGACACGTTACCTATTCACTGATATAACGGCATTGCTAGTAGGGATGGGCCCGGTGCTCGATGCGAACCCATGTTCGCATCGAGCACCGGGTGTTCGCTCGCTCGGCGAGCCCAGAACTATTTTGGCCGCTCGCATCACGTTCGTGTGATGCGCGCGGCCCCGCAATGCATTGCGGCCGGCGCGGCCGGCGCAGTGCATTGCTGGCTGATGATTGGCCAAGCATGCACTGTGACCCCGCATGCTTGGCCAATCACAGCGCCGGAAACTCGAAGAGCCATAATTGGCTACAGGCAGGACGCCTGTAGCCAATTACAGCTCAGGGGCTTTAGTACACGCCCCCCCCCCTATAAAAGGCCGCCACGCCGTCTGCGCCGGTCACATGCTGTTCCGGCGCAGATAGAGCAGGATAGTTCTGTGACACTCTGCTGGATTTAGTTAGTTAGAGAGATTTACTTAGAGAGATTGAGTTAGATAGATTCATTTAGAAAGATTGATTTAGAAAGAGGGGCTTGTAGTGTGTTCGTGGCAGGCAGGCAGAGCTCCTATATTTTGTTCCCAGAAGCACCTATAGGACTTGTAGTGTGTTCGTGGCAGGCAGGCAGAGCTCCTATATTTTGTTCCCAGAAGCACCTATAGGACTTGTAGTGTGTTCGTGGCAGGCAGGCAGAGCTCCTATATTTTGTTCCCAGAAGCACCTATAGGACTTGTAGTGTGTTCGTGGCAGGCAGGCAGAGCTCCTATATTTTGTTCCCAGAAGCACCTATAGGACTTGAAGTGTGTTAGTCCCATCACACAGACCTATATTTTCTTCCCAGAAGCACCCATAGGACTTGAAGTGTGTTAGTCCCATCACACAGAGATCATATATTTTGTTCCCAGAAGCACCTATAGGACTTGAAGTGTGTTAGTCCCATCACACAGACCTATATTTTCTTCCCAGAAGCACCTATAGGACTTGAAGTGTGTTAGTCCCATCACACAGAGATCCTATATTTTGTTCCCAGAAGCACCTATAGGACTTGAAGTGTGTTAGTCCCATCACACAGACCTATATTTTCTTCCCAGAAGCACCCATAGGACTTGAAGTGTGTTAGTCCCATCACACAGAGATCATATATTTTGTTCCCAGAAGCACCTATAGGACTTGAAGTGTGTTAGTCCCATCACACAGACCTATATTTTCTTCCCAGAAGCACCTATAGGACTTGAAGTGTGTTAGTCCCATCACACATAGATCCTATATTTTGTTCCCAGAAGCACCTATAGGACTTGAAGTGTGTTAGTCCCATCACACAGACCTATATTTTCTTCCCAGAAGCACCTATAGGACTTGAAGTGTGTTAGTCCCATCACACAGAGATCATATATTTTGTTCCCAGAAGCACCTATAGGACTTGAAGTGTGTTAGTCCCATCACACAGACCTATATTTTCTTCCCAGAAGCACCCATAGGACTTGAAGTGTGTTAGTCCCATCACACAGAGATCCTATATTTTGTTCCCAGAAGCACCTATAGGACTTGAAGTGTGTTAGTCCCATCACACAGAGATCATATATTTTGTTCCCAGAAGCACCTATAGGACTTGAAGTGTGTTAGTCCCATCACACAGAGATCCTATATTTTGTTCCCAGAAGCACCTATAGGACTTGAAGTGTGTTAGTCCCATCACACAGACCTATATTTTCTTCCCAGAAGCACCCATAGGACTTGAAGTGTGTTAGTCCCATCACACAGAGATCATATATTTTGTTCCCAGAAGCACCTATAGGACTTGAAGTGTGTTAGTCCCATCACACAGACCTATATTTTCTTCCCAGAAGCACCTATAGGACTTGAAGTGTGTTAGTCCCATCACACAGAGATCCTATATTTTGTTCCCAGAAGCACCTATAGGACTTGAAGTGTGTTAGTCCCATCACACAGACCTATATTTTCTTCCAGAAGCACCCATAGGACTTGAAGTGTGTTAGTCCCATCACACAGAGATCATATATTTTGTTCCCAGAAGCACCTATAGGACTTGAAGTGTGTTAGTCCCATCACACAGACCTATATTTTCTTCCCAGAAGCACCTATAGGACTTGAAGTGTGTTAGTCCCATCACACAGAGATCCTATATTTTGTTCCCAGAAGCACCTATAGGACTTGAAGTGTGTTAGTCCCATCACACAGACCTATATTTTCTTCCCAGAAGCACCCATAGGACTTGAAGTGTGTTAGTCCCATCACACAGAGATCATATATTTTGTTCCCAGAAGCACCTATAGGACTTGAAGTGTGTTAGTCCCATCACACAGACCTATATTTTCTTCCCAGAAGCACCTATAGGACTTGAAGTGTGTTAGTCCCATCACACAGAGATCCTATATTTTGTTCCCAGAAGCACCTATAGGACTTGAAGTGTGTTAGTCCCATCACACAGACCTATATTTTCTTCCCAGAAGCACCTATAGGACTTGAAGTGTGTTAGTCCCATCACACAGAGATCCTATATTTTGTTCCCAGAAGCACCTATAGGACTTGAAGTGTGTTAGTCCCATCACACAGACCTATATTTTCTTCCCAGAAGCACCCATAGGACTTGAAGTGTGTTAGTCCCATCACACAGAGATCCTATATTTTGTTCCCAGAAGCACCTATAGGACTTGAAGTGTGTTAGTCCCATCACACAGAGATCATATATTTTGTTCCCAGAAGCACCTATAGGACTTGAAGTGTGTTAGTCCCATCACACAAAGATCATATATTTTGTTCCCAGAAGCACCCATAGGACTTGAAGTGTGTTAGTCCCATCACACAGAGATCATATATTTTGTTCCCAGAAGCACCTATAGGACTTGAAGTGTGTTAGTCCCATCACACAGACCTATATTTTCTTCCCAGAAGCACCTATAGGACTTGAAGTGTGTTAGTCCCATCACACAGAGATCCTATATTTTGTTCCCAGAAGCACCTATAGGACTTGAAGTGTGTTAGTCCCATCACACAGACCTATATTTTCTTCCCAGAAGCACCCATAGGACTTGAAGTGTGTTAGTCCCATCACACAGAGATCCTATATTTTGTTCCCAGAAGCACCTATAGGACTTGAAGTGTGTTAGTCCCATCACACAGACCTATATTTTCTTCCCAGAAGCACCTATAGGACTTCTAGTGTGTTAGTGGCATCACACAGAGCTCCTCTATTTTCTTTGCAGAAGCACCCACAGGACTTCTAGTGTGTTAGTGGCATCACACAGAGCTCCTCTATTTTCTTTGCAGAAGCACCCATAGGACTTCTAGTGTGTTAGTGGCATCACACAGAGCTCCTATATTTTCTTCTCAGCAGCACCCACAGGACTTCTAGTGTGTTAGTGGCATCACACAGAGCTCCTCTATTTTCTTTGCAGAAGCACCCATAGGACTTCTAGTGTGTTAGTGGCATCACACAGAGCTCCTATATTTTCTTCTCAGCAGCACCCACAGGACTTCTAGTGTGTTAGTGGCATCACACAGAGCTCCTCTATTTTCTTTGCAGAAGCACCCACAGGACTTCTAGTGTGTTAGTGGCATCACACAGAGCTCCTCTATTTTCTTTGCAGAAGCACCCATAGGACTTCTAGTGTGTTAGTGGCATCACACAGAGCTCCTCTATTTTCTTCTCAGCAGCACCCACAGGACTTCTAGTGTGTTAGTGGCATCACACAGAGCTCCTCTATTTTCTTTGCAGAAGCACCCACAGGACTTCTAGTGTGTTAGTGGCATCACACAGAGCTCCTCTATTTTCTTTGCAGAAGCACCCACAGGACTTCTAGTGTGTTAGTGGCATCACACAGAGCTCCTCTATTTTCTTTGCAGAAGCACCCATAGGACTTCTAGTGTGTTAGTGGCATCACACAGAGCTCCTCTATTTTCTTCTCAGCAGCACCCACAGGACTTCTAGTGTGTTAGTGGCATCACACAGAGCTCCTCTATTTTCTTTGCAGAAGCACCCATAGGACTTCTAGTGTGTTAGTGGCATCACACAGAGCTCCTATATTTTCTTCTCAGCAGCACCCACAGGACTTCTAGTGTGTTAGTGGCATCACACAGAGCTCCTCTATTTTCTTTGCAGAAGCACCCACAGGACTTCTAGTGTGTTAGTGGCATCACACAGAGCTCCTCTATTTTCTTTGCAGAAGCACCCATAGGACTTCTAGTGTGTTAGTGACATCACACAGAGCTCCTATATTTTCTTCTCAGCAGCACCCACAGGACTTCTAGTGTGTTAGTGGCATCACACAGAGCTCCTCTATTTTCTTTGCAGAAGCACCCATAGGACTTCTAGTGTGTTAGTGGCATCACACAGAGCTCCTCTATTTTCTTTGCAGAAGCACCCACAGGACTTCTAGTGTGTTAGTGGCATCACACAGAGCTCCTCTATTTTCTTTGCAGAAGCACCCATAGGACTTCTAGTGTGTTAGTGGCATCACACAGAGCTCCTATATATTCTTCTCAGCAGCACCCACAGGACTACCGACTACAATGGCTGGAAGACCGCCAAGGGGAGGCAGAGCGTGCAGAGCCAAGAACACAGGGCAGGCAGGCTCTGTTTCTAGTGGACGTGGCCGTGGACGTGGTCGTGCATCGTCATCAGCACGTGGCCATGGGACACGCGCGTCTTTGTTTTCGGCAGCTGGACATGTGGAGCCGCATCATGCTGAAGGCTTGGTAGAATGGATGACCAAGCCCTCCTCATCCTCCTCATCCTCTCTCACCCAGGCTCAGGGTACTGGCAGAGCATCATCAGCCACCCCTTCCCTAGACCCACCATGTCCTCCTGAGGAGTCCCCCGAACTCTTTGAGCACAGTGTTGGGTACATGCTCCAGGAGGATGCCCAACGATTCGAAGGCTCGGATGATGATACCCAGCTTGAGGAATCTGGCAGTACTGTTCCACCAGCTGCAGCTTACTGCCAGGTTTGCTCTAGTGGTGAAGAGGGAGGGGATGATGAGGTCACTGACTCCACGTGGGTGCCTGAAGGGAGAGAGGATGAGGAGGAGGACGAGGAGGAGGAGGATGCGGCGTCACATGTCCAACGAGGCAGGATGCCCCCTGGAGGCCAGGTAGAGGCCAGCACAGCAACTGTACAACACCGCAGAGCTCCGCCTGTGCAGGGCGCTGCCTCTGCACGTTATCAGAAAAGTTCTTTGGTGTGGGCCTTTTTTGAGACGAGTGCATCAGATCGCACCACTGCTATTTGCAATATTTGTCTCAAGCGTATCTCGCGTGGCCAAAACATCAGCCGCTTGGGCACCACAAGCATGACCAGACATATGGCGACCTGCCATGCAGCTCGTTGGCAGGCACACATAAAAGACCCACACCAAAGAACTAAGCGGACCTCTCCTTGCTCCTCCTCAGCTGGGATCTCCATCCCCACTACACCTTCAGTCCTCTCTGAAAGCTGCTCTGAGAGGACTGAAGGTGTAGAATTAGGTGTGTCACAACCAAGTACTTGCAGTACACCGACGTCCGATTGCAGCAGGCAAATTTCCCTGCCCCAGCTGCTGGACCGTAGAAAGAAGTACACTCCCAGCCATCCACATGCCCAGCGGTTGAATGCTAGCCTGGCTAAATTGCTAGCACTTCAACTGCTGCCTTTTCAGTTGGTAGACTCGGCCCCCTTCCGTGAGTTTGTTCAATGTGCGGTTCCTCAGTGGCAGGTTCCCAAACGCCACTTTTTCTCACGGAAGGCGATTCCGTCTCTCTACCGGCATGTGGAGGGCAATGTCCATGCCTCGCTGAACAGGGCGGTCAGCGGTAAGGTGCATATTACCGCTGACTCATGGTCCAGCAGGCATGGACAGGGACGGTACCTTTCTTTCACGGCCCATTGGGTCACTCTATTGGCAGCTGGGAGGGATGCAGGACAAGGTGCAGTAGTGTTGGAGGTTGTTCCGCCACCACGCCTCCAAAACGCTACTACTGCTACTGGTTGTGACACACCTCTCTCCTCCACCCCCTCCTCTTCTTCTTCCTCCAGTGCTCTGTCCTTGGAACCAGCGGTGCTCCGTAGGCGTACAAGGGGCTACGCAAGTACGCAGGCAAAAAGATGCCATGCCGTGCTTGCGCTGGTGTGTTTGGGGGACAGGAGCCACACTGGGCCAGAGGTTCTGGCAGCTCTGCAGGGGCAGGCCGAGAGGTGGTTGACGCCACGTCAGCTTAAGCCAGGAATGGTCGTTTCTGACAATGGCACCAACCTCCTCTCCGCCCTGCGACAGGGGCAGCTCACCCATGTGCCCTGCATGGCTCACGTCCTCAACCTGGTGGTGCAGCGGTTCTTGGGCAGGTTCCCAGGCTTACAGGATGTCCTGAGGCAGGCCAGGAAAGTCTGTGTGCATTTCCGCCGATCTTATAATGCCAGTGCTCGGCTGACTGAGCTGCAAAAGGAGCTGAACCTGCCCAAGAACCGCCTAATATGTGACATGCCCACCAGGTGGAACTCAACGTTGGCCATGCTGCAGCGACTGCACACGCAGCAGAGGGCCATCAATGAGTACCTTTGCGACTATGGCACCAGGACAGGGTCAGGGGAGCTTGGTTTTTTTTCCCCACGTCAGTGGAGCATGATCAGGGATGCATGCACTGTCCTCTCACCATTTGAGGAGGCCACGAGGATGGTGAGCAGTGACAGTGCATGCATCAGTGACACTGTCCCTCTTGTCCACCTGTTGGAGCATACGCTGCGTGGGATAATGGACAGGGCACTTGAGGCAGAACAGAGGCAGGAAGAGGAGGACTTCCTTGCCTCTCAAGGCCCCCTTTATCCGGACAGTGTTCCTTCTGTCCCACCCATCACACAGGAAGAGGATGAGGAGGAGGAGGAGGAGGAGGAGGAGGAGGAGGATTGTGTGAGCATGGAGGTGGAGCCTGGCACTCAGCATCAGCAGCAGCAGTCTTTTAGGGATGATGTACAGTCCCAACAAACCAGTGGACTTGTACGTGGCTGGGAGGAGGTGGCTGGCGATCATGTCATCCTCAGTGACCCAGAAGACTCCGGACCGAATGCCTCAGCTAACCTACGCTGCATGGCCTCCCTGATCCTGCAGAGCCTGCGGAAGGATCCTCGTGTTCTTCGGATCAAGGAGAGGGACCATTACTGGCTGGCCACTCTCCTTGATCCGCGGTACAAGGGTAAGGTTGCGGACCTTATCTTGCCGTCGCAGAGGGAGCAGAGGATGAGACATCTCAGGGAGGCCTTGCAGAAAGGTCTGTGCAACGCGTTCCCAGAAACTGGGAGGCTACAAACTCCTGGTCCTGGGCGACGAGTTGCTGAGGCTTCGGTCAGTAGCAGAAGGAGCGGTGGGGAAGGTGGACGTCTGACCGATGCGTTCAGACAATTTTTTAGTCCGCAGCCCCAAGGTATGATCGGTTCCAGCAACCATCGCCAGCGTCTGATATACATGGTGCAGGAATACCTTGGGGCAAGGTCAGACTTGGACACCTTTCCCACCGAAAATCCTCTGGCTTACTGGGTCCTGAGGATGGATCACTGGCCAGAGCTTGCACAGTATGCAATTGAGCTACTGGCCTGTCCTGCCTCCAGCGTTCTTTCCGAACGCACATTCAGTGCTGCTGGAGGATTTGTCACCGATCATAGGGTGCGCCTGTCCACCGCCTCGGTTGATCGACTGACCTTCATCAAAATGAATCAGTCTTGGATCACCACCAGCTACCAGGCACCTGAGGCGGATATAACCGAATAATTTTTAATATCACATCCCTTCAAGACTGCCTATGCTGATGCTGAGTGACTGTCCTCTTATGTTCACTGACTATCCTCTTCTTCCTCCTCAATGATCCATGCCACCACACCAGTGCCTAAGGCACAATTTTTCAGCCCCTGTTTAACAGGGGCGTGTACATACAATTTTTATAAAAAAATGCTTCGCAACACGTGTGACTGCTGTGCTCCAAGTACAGTATCTGTGAGGGGTTGCAGTGTTGTGGCACCAGCACCAGTGCCTAAGGCACAATTTTTCAGCCCCTGTTTAACAGGGGCGTGTACTTACAATTTTTTAAAAAAATGCTTCGCAACACGTGTGACTGCTGTGCTCCAAGTACAGTATCTGTGAGGGGTTGCAGTGTTGTGGCACCAGCACCAGTGCCTAAGGCACAATTTTTCAGCCCCTGTTTAACAGGGGCGTGTACTTACAATTTTTAAAAAAAATGCTTTGCAACACGTGTGACTGCTGTGCTCCAAGTACAGTATCTGTGAGGGGTTGCAGTGTTGTGGCACCAGCACCAGTGCCTAAGGCACAATTTTTCAGCCCCTGTTTAACAGGGGCGGGTAATTACAATTTTTTAAAAAAATGCTTCGCAACACGTGTGACTGCTGTGCTCCAAGTACAGTATCTGTGAGGGGTTGCAGTGTTGTGGCACCAGCACCAGTGCCTAAGGCACAATTTTTCAGCCCCTGTTTAACAGGGGCGGGTAATTACAAATCTTGATCTAATAGTTCACAGCAGGGCCCATTCCTGCGCCCACCAAGAGTAACTATGAGGGCCTACAGTCTTGTGGCAACACCGTCCACCACCACCGCCAAAGGCCCAATTTTTCTGCCCTGTTCATCAGGTGCTTGCAATTACAAATCTTGATCTAATAACACACAGCAGGGCCCATTCCTGCGCCCACCAAGAGTAACTGTGAGAGCTTACAGTCTTGTGGCAACACCGTCCACCACCACTGCCAAAGGCCCAATTTTTCTGCCCTGTTCATCAGGTGCTTGCAATTACAAATCTTGATCTAATAACTCACAGCAGGGCCCATTCTTGCGCCCACCAAGAGTAACTGTGAGAGCTTACAGTCTTGTGGCAACACCGTCCACCACCACCGCCAAAGGCCCAATTTTTCTGCCCTGTTCATCAGGTGCTTGCAATTACAAATCTTGATCTAATAACTCACAGCAGGGCCCATTCTTGCGCCCACCAAGAGTAACTGTGAGAGCTTACAGTCTTGTGGCAGCACCGTCCACCACCACCGCCAAAGGCCCAATTTTTCTGCCCTGTTCATCAGGTGCTTGCAATTACAAATCTTGATCTAATAACTCACAGCAGGGCCCATTCTTGCGCCCACCAAGAGTAACTGTGAGAGCTTACAGTCTTGTGGCAACACCGTCCACCACCACCGCCAAAGGCCCAATTTTTCTGCCCTGTTCATCAGGTGCTTGCAATTACAAATCTTGATCTAATAACTCACAGCAGGGCCCATTATTGCGCCCACCAAGAGTAACTGTGAGAGCTTACAGTCTTGTGGCAACACCGTCCACCACCACGGCCAAAGGCCCAATTTTTCTGCCCTGTTCATCAGGTGCTTGCAATTACAAATCTTGATCTAATAACTCACAGTAGGGCCCATTCCTGCGCCCACCAAGAGTAACTGTGAGAGCTTACAGTCTTGTGGCAACACCGTCCACCACCACCACCACCCCCAATTTTTCTGCCCTGTTCAACAGGTGCATGCAATTACAAATCTTGATCTATTAACTCACAGCAGGGCCCATTCCTGTGCCCACCAGTCTTGTGGCTACACCAACATCTAATAGGGCAAATTTCTGCAGCGTATATACGCCAGGCCCCTACTTTCAAACATCCAACTTACAAACGACTCCTACTTGCAAATGGAAAGAGAAAACAGGAAGTGAGAGGAAATCTACCCCTAGGAAGGGAAATTCTATCCTGTTAGATTTAATTTGGGAAAAAGGTATCTCCTCTCTACTGATACTTTATCACCAATCCTTGTTTCAATTAAAACCCCACTTTTTCCAAAAACATTTGTCATTGGGACGGAAAGTGAGGTGACATGTTCTGAACAGATGTGCAAAGACAGCAAATGTTACAGGGGTGATAACCCCTCCCTATGTTCTCCAAAAAGCTTAAAAATATATTTTTTTGGGATGGAGCTACACTTCATAATGTACCTGTTCAGATTCTACTTAAGAACAAACCTAAAGCCGCAAGTGGTTTTAAATGGCTTCTTTTTTTCCTTTACAAATGTCATTTTGTGCAAGGACAGTTCTAAACACGGGAAACACATGCCACTTCACAGGCATACTTTAGACACCCCCCAGGTACCATATTTAAAGGAAAATTTCACTTTTTTTTTTTCACTTTATGCATCATTAAAATGACTGCTCCCGAAAAAACGTTAGTTTTTAAAAGTTCTTTTTGCATTGATATATGTCCCCTGGGGCAGGACCCGGGTCCCCAAACCTGTTTTATGACATTAACATGCATATTGGCCGTTGTAATTAGCACTTTTGATTTCGAACGTTCGCGTCCATTATAACGTATAGGGTTCGAAAATTCGCGCAAACTTTCGGTCGGTTCGAAGGTTCTGGTGCGAACCGAACCCGGGGGTGTTCGGCTCATCCCTAATTGCTAGGATTGCAAAAGACTTGGGGAATCCTTGGGCTCCCAGAGAAGAGCAATGATGTGTAGCATAGAGTGTAGGGGTCAGGATTATATAATGCTGGTATGGCACCACTGGCTGGTGACACAGGCTCACCTGAGGCACAGATTCTTAGCGGCAGCTGGTCTTTACCGGAGCTCCTGATGGTAGAGAGGGCTAAAAACCCTGAGTAGCCCCAAATTTTTTTGCTACAAGCTTTCACCAGGTAATGACCCTTAGGATTATCGAACCAAGGGGGTAGCTGGCACAAAACAGTTGTAAAGTGGAGACTGAACATAAAATGCTAGGAAGAAGAGTAGTCAGGTCAGAGATTGTGGGCAGGTGGTAAGAAAGAGAGTAGTCAGGTCCAGGCAGAGGTCCTGGGCAGGTGGCAGGCAAGAGAGTAGTCAGGGCCAGGCGGAGGTCATGGGCAGGTAAGACAATAGTCAGATCAATGTGGGTCAATAAGCAAGGAAATTAGGAAGTATAACAGCTCTTTTGCAAAAGGGATAGCTGGCGATAGACTACAGCACCAGCCACTTCATAGACCGGGGTCAAGAGTAAGTAACACAGAGTGCAAGAGTCAGGAGTAAGTAATGTAGGGAGTACAGGTGTCAGGAGTATGTAGTATATAGATTGTGTTGGAAAAGGAGTATGTAATGTACAGAACGCAGGAGTAATGAACACATAGGGGTTGATTTACTAAAGGCAAATTCACTTTGCACTACAAGTGCACTGCAAGTGCACTTGAAAGTGCAGTCACTGTAGATCTGAGAGGGATACGCAAGGTAAAAAAACAGCATTTTTGCTTGCACATGATTGTATGATAGAAGTTAGCAGAGCTTCCCCTCATGTTGATCTTCCTCTCACATCCACAGCAATTGCACTTCCAAGTGCACTTGCAGTGCAAAGTGGATTTGCTTTTAGTAAATTAACCCCATAGGGTTGATTTACTAAAGGCAAATATAGGGGCTCATTTACTAAAGGCAAATCCACTTTGCACTACAAGTGCACTGCAAGTGCACTTGGAAGTGCAGTCACTGTAGATCTAAAGCCCCATACACACTATCAGATTTTCTGGTACTCAGGGGGTTATTTATGAAAGGCAAATCCACTTTGCACTGCAAGTGCACTTGGAAGTGCATTTGCTCTAAATCTAAGGGGTAGATCTGAAATGAGTGGAAGCTCTGGTGATTTTATCATCCAATCATGTGCAAGCTAAAATGCTGTTTTTTATTTTTCGTTGCATGTCCCCCTCGGATCTACAATGACTTTACTTCCAAGTGCACTTTCAAGTGGACTTCCAGTGCAAAGTGGATATTCCTTTAGTAAATAGCCCCCAATCACATGCAAAGAAAATAAAAAAACAGCATTTTTGTTTGTACATATATAGCGCCCTGCTACTAATGAGCAGACACTATTATTTTTGTAAATTTAAGTTTGTCTGAAGCTCCAGCTTGGCTCAGACTAATTATGCTAAAGTTCTGGTTTCTGTACCAGTTTAGCTGGGTTGTGCTAGTTTCCACCTGACGGTGGGTGTCTCTGTCACCACCGGTAGGTGTTGGAAATGCAACAGGCTAAATGTATTGGGTAACCCTTTAACTCAGAATCAGCCCTATGGGAGTGGTCTACCCGCTGTGCATTCTGGGTAAGGGTATTTAAGGTACAGATGCCATTTTTTGGGGTTCGTTATCCCGACCTCATGGCCCACCTGGCCTAAGGTGTGTGCTGCCTTACTCTATGTCTCGGGGCTGGCTGCCCCGAGACTTCACAACTGAAGGGTAGGCCCAGAAGTCTTGGGGCCTAACGATCCAAGGGTGGTCCTGTGCTGTCTTGCCTGCGGGGAGAAGCCAAGCGACTGGAGGATCCAGGGGAGGACTTTTTCTGGAGAGGACCGAGCAACAAGGCTGGTATCTCTGGAAGAGCCTGGAGACTCAGTTGGAGGATGCATCCCGGGTCACCTACCATAAAGTACTGCTGGATTGGCTGAAAGAAACTGGTACTGTGTGACAGTTCTTTAATTTTACAACAAGTTGCTGGTTGTGCCTTCCTGTGGCAGAGGATTGCACAACGATTCCATTAAATTGACAAGTTTCATAGTTTCATAGTTTCATAGTTAGTAAGGTTGAATTAAGACATCAGTCCATCCAGTTCAACCTGAGCGAGTGTCTACAATTGTCCCCATCCCTGTACATTGCACACTCACATCAGTCCCTATCCTCAAGGAGCCCACAATCCAAGGTCCCCATTCATATACTAGGGCCAATTTTTGGACAGAAGCCAATTAACCTACCTGCATGTCTGTGGCAGAGACTTTGACCGAGCATCTCATCGGCTGCTAGGTCAGTGAGAGGGGCCTATCCGGTGGTTGCTAGATCCAGCCTGTGGAAGCTGTTTGTCCTATGGATCAAGGAAATACTTCTAACCCGCAAATTACAAGGTACCTGAATTCCCCTTAACCCTCTATCCCTCTATTGCAAAGTTTATGTTCTTTCAAATAAATCTTTGGAAAAAGGACTAAGTGTCGGAGCCAATGCCGGACACAGTGAACAGGTGAGGTAACGGTAAGCCCAACAAAAACAGCAGCTCCTTCGGCGGTCAGTGCTACACACGATTGGATGATAGAAACCAGCAGAGCATCCCTTCATTTCAGAGCTTCCCCTCAGATCTTGAGCAAATGCACTTACAGTTCACTTGCAGTGCACAGTATATTTGCCTTTAGTAAATCAACCTCATAGTGTGCAGAAGTCAGCAAAAATCTCCCCTTCTTCCAATACAGCCCCTTCACTCCCCAGGACCAACCTGCCCCTAGCACAAATTTCCCCTTCCCTCCCTGAAATCTACTCACTAGACACAGTGCCACCTTACCTTGCAAGTAGCCTCGTCCTTCCTATTAGTACAGCAACACATAAGAAGCACAGACTTGTTGAATGCCATTGAAGACCTCCAGCGTGTGTTGCATTAAATGCAACTGAGCTTTGACATCTAAAAGAAAATTATAACTAGTAGTGGACAGGTGCATATAATTCCTTACACATTTAAACAATTAGTTTGTCCTGCACTTTAGACGTTGTGTTTGGAGACAAAAAATATAATTTTTTGTATGTTTTAGTGACCAACTGGACATTCAGAACGACTGGACAATATCTATACAATAAGATATAGAGCTGCATGTTGCAAATTAAGGACTTAAGGACTCTGGACGGCCGCACTCCAAGAAAAATTCAAAAGTCTTTATTGGTATAATGTTGAATCACATAAAAATAGGTCACAGCAAAGCAGGAAAATAGCTGACGCATTTCACACTACCAAGAGTGCTTACTCAAAGCTATGAGTAAGCACTCTTGGTAGTGTGAAATGCGTCAACTATTTTCCTGCTTTGCTGTGACCTATTTTTGTGTGATTCAACATTTTACCAATAAAGGTTTTCTAATTTTTCTTGGAGTGCGGCCGTCCAGAGTCCTTAATTTGCATCATTATCAGCTTGTGCTGTGCCGACACCTAGGTTCTCTAACTATAGGAACAGCTGTGAGTTTGAGTTTGGGTGGATCATCCTGGAGCGGTGGATCTCTCTATAATATAGAGCTGCATGCCCAACCTGCATAGGGGTCTTTCAAGCTTTTTTAATTCATATGATGTTCACAAGTGGCTGCATATGATGGGCACAAGTGGCTGCATATGATGGACACAAGTGGATGCGTTTGATGGGCAAAATGGCTGCATTTGATAGGCACAGTGAGGCTGCAATTGATGAAGGGGTTCAGTATTTTGCAGTTTGTTTGCGCCCCCCCAAACAATTATGAGCACCAGCCGCCACTGCGTGCCAACCTGCCGCAGTATAATGATGGCAGATGGTCAGCAAGTGGTTAATAACGTTTATTCAGACGTAACTATACACTTTAGTGGTATAGTATATTTGTTATTCTTTTTCCTCTTACGGTGTCTTTTAAATCTGTACAATGTCCAGATCTGTGTGCCCTCATTGTTGACAATGTGACATCAGCTACTCAGGATAATAGCCGATTCTGTGGAAGATCTTCCCTTGTAGTAATTGGAAGCCCAGGAAAGGGAAGGTCTTGATAATTTGATGAAGCAAGCAACCGTTCATATATCTAAGTGCACATTTCCCCATGTTCCATTCACTCTGTGTTATTATGGGTTTGTTCATCAGTGAAATGACTACTGGTCTGCACAGGGTGAATGGTTTGCAAATATCCTACCATGCTATTATCTAGGAATAGAAGGCAAAATCATATATATTTTAAGGAAGCTGAAATGAAAAGTTCAGTGTGGGAGTCATGGAATATTACTTACAAGCTGCAATCTTTATCTCTGACATTTTATTAAGGCGAATGTATATCTTTAGATTTGCTGTAGGAGATAAATGTATTGTAGTAGTTGACGGTGAGCAAAAAAAAAACCTTCTCAGTTTAATGGAAAAAAAAAAACCTCTTAGTTTCCATAGCAGTTAGGAGCCTTCAGAAGTATGAATGGCATGCTCACGCTGAGGCTCAAATAAGTATTGTGTTATCCTTGGGATTGATTGAAGTACAATTGTGGGTCAACAGAATAACAGAGGGTTATAAGAACTATGGTAGATAACAAAACCTTGGGTAGTTTGTCTCTAAATCTAACGTACTACCTGTCTCTGGAAAGATTATATACAAATGAACTCCCAAAAAGAGCATCCAGATGTTTTTTTGTGCCTGCCCTGCTTTTTAAGTGTATTTCCATTTTTTTCAGGCAAATTGGGATAACATCTACTTTATATTTGTTACATATCCCCATTCACATAGCATTACTAAACCCCTTCAGCCCCGGAAAGGTTTACCCCTCTTCATGTCCAGGCCATTTTTTGCAATATGGCACTGCGTTACTTTAACTGACAATTGCACAGTCATGATACACTGTACCCCACAAATAGAGCTTTCTTTTGGTGGTATTTGATCACCTCTGAGGTTTTTATTTTTTGAGCTATAAAATATATATCATTTTTACTTTCTGCTATAAAACATTCTAAATAAAAAAATGTAAAAAATTTCATTTCTTCATCAATTTAGGCCAACATGTATTCTGTTACATATTTTTAGTAAACAAAATCCTAATAATCGTATATTGATTGGTTTGAGAAAAAGTTATATCGTCTACAAACTATGGAATATATCTATGGAATTTTTATTATTGTTTTCACTAGTAATGGCGGTGATCAGCGATTTTTAGTGGGACTGCGATATTGCGGTGGACAAATTTGAAACTAAGTCCTACTTTTTGGGGACCAGTGACACCAATACAGGGGTCAGTGCTAAAAAAATGCACTGTCACTGTACTAATGACACTGGCAGGGAAGGGGTCAACATCAGGGGCGATCAAAGGGTTAAATGTGCTCTTAGAGAGTGCTTTCTAACTGTATGAGGGGGGCTCTGACTGGGGAAGACAGAGATCCGTATTCCTGCTTAGCAGGAACATAAGATCTCCGTCTTTTACCCTCATAGAACGGCGGTGTGCCTAGTTTACATAGGCAGGCCGTTCTGCTTCTCTTTAGAACGATCGTGAGGTGCCGGTGAACATCGGGTCTGAATGGCTCCCGCGCCCCAGACCCAGTGCACGAAATCACGTAAAGGTGGAGGAGACAGCAATATCTTTCTTGCAATAAGATTCAACTACCTGTCTGCTCACAGTGATATCTGAAATGTAAACTAATCTGCGCCTGCACATCTCAGCTCAAAGTGCGGGCCCAATCCATGTGTGCCAGGATGACTTGCTCTTGCGCATGTGTAGGAGTGACGTCATCCTGCACCAACCAATGAAGACAGCTGAAGTTCAGCACGCAGGAGAAGATGCTGGTGCCAGTGAGGGACAGGGACCGTTAGAGGAAGGTGACTATTGTTCCCTTAGTGTCCCTTTAAATCTATGGTCCCTACCTAAAATGCATATTGTACATACACATACTAGGACTCATTTAGATAGGAGCCAATTAACCAATCAGAATGTCTTTGGGGTTACATAGTTACATAGTTAGTTGAAAAAAGACACAAGTCCATCCAGTTCAACCAAAAAAAAAAAAAAAAAGGTAGAATCCAATATACACAATTCTATACCCACTTCAGCCCCGGAAGGATTTACCCCCTTCCTGACCAGAGCACTTTTTGCGATTCGGCACTGCGTCGCTTTAACTGACAATTGTGTGGTCGTGCGATGTGGCTCACAAACAAAATTTACGTCCTTTTTTTCCCACAAATAGAGCTTTCTTTTGGTGGTATTTGATCACCCCTGCAGTTTTTTTTTTTTGCGCTATAAACAAAAAAAGAGCGTAAATTTTGAAAAAAACACATTATTTTTTACTTCTTGCTATAATAAATATCCCCAAAAATATATAAAAAAAACGATATTTTTCCTCAGTTCAGACCGATACGTATTCTTCTAAATATTTTTGGTAAAAAAAATTGCAATCAGCGATTATTGATTGGTTTGCGCAAAAGTTATAGCGTTTACAAAATAGGGGATATTTTTATGGCATTTTTTATTAATAATATTTTTTTTTTTTTAAATGGGGTTGATCAGCGATTTTTATTGTGACTGCAACATTATGGCGGACACATCGGACATTTTTGACACATTTTTGGGACCATTGTCATTTATACAAAAATCAGTGCTATAGAAATGCACTGATTCCTGTGTAAATGACACTGGCGGTGAAGGGGTTAACCACTAGGTTGCCGTGTAGGGGTTAAGTGTGTCCTAGGGGCGTGTTTCTAACTGTGGGGGGCATGGCTGTGTGTGACACGTCACTGATCTCTGCTCTGATCGCAGGGAGCAGAGATCAGTGACACTGTCACTAGGCAGAACGGGGAGATGCTTGTTTACATTAGCATCTCCGCCTTCTTCCTCCCCGTGAACCGACGTATATTGGCGTGAGGTGGTCGACAAGCGGATACCCACAGTTGATCCAGAGGAAGGGAAAAAAAAAAACAGCAGCGCATGCTCCAATTTGCTACAGCAGGGGAAAAAATTCCTTCCTGATCCCCCGAGAGGATTTTCCCTGGATCAACTTTACCTATAAATGTTAGTAACCTGTTATATTATGTACATTTAGGAAAGTATCCAGGCCTTTCTTAAAGCAATCTACTGAGCGAGTGAGTGAGTGAGTGAGTGAGTGAGTAAGCACAAGTATTCACATAGAGAATATGCAAACACCAATGAGGTTGTGTCCTTGTTGGGATTGGAATCAAGAACCCTTGTGCTGCAAGGCAGGAATGCTAACCACATGTTACATGTAACTATATGTTGGAAATAGGTGTTCTTACAGAAGACAAAGAGCTTAAGGTGAGTGCCACAAATATGATATTCTCTAATACTGAGCAGCCAGTGGAAGAGTCTGAAGTTCTAGGCTCCTTCCTATTAGAGATGAGGGACCAGTCATT